>JAJJWW010012503.1:0-145283 GCA_023531295.1 Papaver armeniacum
CCATAAACTCCTCAAACACCATACAATCATCAACAGACTCCATTTAATGGTTGCAGTCATTGCAGCATCACCTGTAACTCCCTGCATTCATTATATCACCATGATTCGACCTGTTCTTGACCTGCAAAACCACCAGCTGCAACTGAATTCCAACTCCAACTATCACTGCATTAACTTGGTCAGCATCAACATCAGTAACTCTCGCCAGACTCTCATTGCCTGTATCTTCCCAGCAGTGACTCAAGCCTCTCCATTACAGTCCCATCCTGCATATCATTAGTTAGCCACAACCAGCAGCAGTACTCTACTAGCTATTTCAGCTGCAATTTCTTCTTGTTGTCTGCAACAGCAACACCATAGTATACATTGCACAACCATCTCATCATGAGCTCCTAGGTCTAGCCTGCAACCATGGCTCCTAGCCGCACCATCTGCACTGCCATTGCCTGCGCCGATAATGTCTCTCGCAACATAAACATGGATGTTACATAAACTATCAGCTCCTTCCCAAGCCATAGCTGCACTTCAGTTAAATCCCTGACAAATCACCAGAAATTTCTCCCTTGACTGTGATTCCCATTTCAGTCTATTCAACACACAGCAACACCACCATCCGTTCTTCCTTCTCAGTACCACCAAACCCTTGACAACAGCATCAGAAGCTAACCAAACCCAGATCTCATACCTTTCCTTCTCCTTCGTCTGATTATTCATCTCAAATGATCTTCTAGGACAAAACCCACTCTGTTCCTGTCGAATTCAGCACCAAAGAACCCAACTACAATTTTCATTATCAATCTCTTCCATGACAGCTTTTTCCAGATCTAATTCTGCAATTTCTTGCTCAAACTCTTCAGTATCTGAACTTGAAACGCTCGATTCCTTCTCAGTCACCAGTATCATCATCTCTACAAACCCATCTTCTTGACTTCATAGTAGCCATCAACATCTTTGATTCAACAGCAGGTACTCGACCTCCAAAACCCTAACTTCCTTCTCAGATTCAATTGACAGGACATTGTTTCTTCTTAATCTTCTTTGAATTACTGGAACTCCAAATTCAACCAAAACCCCTTTGATTTCTTCTCATATTACATCTGAATCACTATGAATTGTTCCATCATATCTCAATTTCTTCATCTGGTTTACCGAAACAGCAACCCTAGCTTTCTTAACTGATTTTCTACAGCAGCAGCAACACAAATTGCTTTTGTTCTTCTTGAAATCCAAAGCTAACTTTCACCCCATCCTCTCTCGATCTTCCTCTTTTGAATTCTAATGGAGCTGCCATTCTTTACAGGCAGAGACAGAAGCTAATGATGAGAGAAATAAATCTCTCTGAATTTCAGGTCTTCTGTAGGAAATGGCTAGTTGATATAGCCACCCCTGTATAATAGATAAGGGCCACCTAAACTCTTTGGCATGTCAGTTCCAGATAACTGACACCCAATTCGCTTTCTTGCTCCACTGTCAGTTGCAGGGAACTGACGGTTCATTCTTCGCCTCCTTTTCCGCTGGTTCCAAGTATCACACTCAAAATGGACGCTTTCTTCTTCTTTTGCTCCGAATAACTCCAAAGTACCTATAACACTCAAAAGCAAACATAAGACACATAATTTACATGAAAACTCGCAAATAAAGCATAAACAATAGATAATAATTAAGGCGTTTACAACACCTATCAATTGCCCTGACTGTTTTGAAGTGATCAAATGAGCTTACACCGGCTACAATAGTTAGTAATAAAGAAAATAATATGGTTTACTTGTATTGGCCTGACGAAGTACATCCCTGCAATAGCAAAACCATGTCTCCTTGCTTTCCATTTTTTTCTTGTCCCATACAAAATGTTGTGGAAATTCTTGATAAATATATTCTTTAGCAGTGGGATTCTTATAATCGTACTCAAAGTATGCCATTTGATGTTGACCTATATTTCTCTGCAGCAGTACTAAGTTAATCTATTTAGTTAGTTATGTCAAACACAATTTTTTGTTGACTAGGAATATTAATTAATAGCCATACCATCTCAGGTGGCTTAGTACACCTTGCATCATTGTACTACTGCACCTCGTCCCATTCTTCGATAATTAATGTTGCAAGATTATGACCTTTGTACGTAGACATCTCCTAACCGCCATATATCTCAACGTTAGCATGTCAGTTGAACATTCTAGACAATGTGGGCTGTAAGAAACAACAATGTACGGACAATTAACTCTTTCCTTGTCGCGTCGGAAACAAATTGGATATCCACCTTGATCCATATTCTCTGCATTTTTCATATATCCTCTGTTGTATTTTTTTTTTAATTTTCATGCACATAAATGTCGTACAACATGGACCATGTAATAAGCACAAATTCGGCACAAACAAAATTGGCAACCTGTTCAACTTTAGAAATTTTCTCATGATCATTCAAGAATAAAAGAGTGTGACTATGTGGTAAACCACGTTTCTGAAATTTAATCGTGAACATGTTTACAATCAATTTACCGAACATATTCCTTTCTTCGATTTATTTCATTAATGTGTCTCTCTTAAACTTGAGTACCTATGAGATCAGGACTATCTGAACCATATTCATAGGAGAGAAGCGCATATTTAGTTTCTAGCTAGCCAACTTGGATTCACGGTCATTGTCAGGAAGATATCTGGATGGTGATTTAACCGTCTGACGGCCACTGAATCTTAATATATCTCTAACAAAGGCCTAGGATCCATCACCAATAAAATTCGATGGAAAATAAGGCTACCTCCATAGTTGAGATTTATCTAACAGTCCGTTGAGCCTTTTATATTTTTGTGAGATTTCGCTCGTAGCTTATTCTGATTTTTCTTAAGATAATACATTCGGTAATGTTCAGTTGAAACCTAAGCATCCACCAAGTACCCTTGAAAAAGTATTTTTTGCTCTCAAGATGGTAGAATACTCGTTAGCACGCTGTAAAAGACGGAAGATGTGAAATTATTTCAGAGTTGATATCTTTGTAGTATGTTTTCATATGCGCCGATCAAGCTGCTTCATATCAGGACGCCAACTCAAATCGTCGTATGGAAAATTCAAAATCTAATGCATGGGAAAGTATGCATTTTGACATTAAGAAATACGGGTAAATCCATTATTTGCCTTCTAATGAAGTATAATAAATCCATCGAAACTTCACCTTCCGTTAGATAATTGCAGTGCCTTTCATCCGTCAGATTCTCCGTAGTGCAGGATAACTTTAACAACTTTCTCGGTGGGACTGACATTACTCAAAGTCTCGTGTGCCTGGGAATACCTGGTGCAAAATATATTATGATGTGAGAGAATATCCTGAATTGTTCCAAGAACATCTTTATCCAGCTGGGTATTTTGTTTCACACAGCCATCTAAATTAAGCTTGATTCGGAAAAACATCTCTAAATTGAATGGATCTTTTCCCTCGCCAGAAATTAACGCTCCATTCATGTGCCAAATTTCTCTACGCCCTAAAAATCCTTTCAGGCCATTACCCTCCAAAACTATCTTATGCAGTTTGCAACCAAGACTGGTAAAAGTATTTGAAGTATTGTATTCTTAGATGTGGTACCGGAATAACCTTGACATTATCTTGACATCGTCTCCGTCGTATAGATCTCTCAGTGCCTAGGGGGTTCAAGCAACATAGGTAGTATTACTTTTCCTTAGCGATAACATTTTCCAAATTTTGTGTTCTTCTTGGATGATTTGTATAACCTCTCATCTATCCAATGCATCGCTCCCCATAGATGACATTTAATAATCCATTTTCCAAGATTATGTGGAAAAAGTTGGTGTAAATCAAATTTCCAAGTTACAATGCTCTTTGTACCAACGTCGTAATTCCTCATCTCTTGACAGACCACAAAATTCGTCTGAATGATCCAATGCAAAATCTTAGGCGCCAGTTGAGCGGTACGCAATAGCAGATATTTATGTAGTCTATGCCATATGTATATAAACGAAGTAAGAAAGTACAACACAAGGGAATATAATTCAGGAGCGAGGCTACATTTGACTATACATTGAACCAATAATACTGATAAATGAATCCACATTCGACATGCTAGCATCAACAATCACATTTCCGTATGTAATGCTTGAATTCCTTAGTACATCGATATACAATTAAACAAATATCTAAGATCCCTAGACATGTGAAGAGGAAATATTCCACATAGATAATTATTCAGTTTCTTACCAAACTTACTGAAGCAATAACCTTGTTCAAATTGTTTGAATAGCATGTATGTGTCCGGTTAGTATAGGGAGCCTTTAATATACACAATAAAAATTTCTCAGGAACACATGAGCCAAGAACTGAGTAATCACAATGGTAACATCCAGTTTTGACAGTCAGAGTTAGTGCATGTTGTATACTTCTTCGGTAGATGCATCTCTCTTACGTAGGGTTTCCTTTAGATGATATGTTTGCTGGGGAACTTGTCGATTCTAATATATCGACAAACAAAATATTTTAGCTGTTGATAGTTGGTATTGTTACCTGATTTTTTTACAGCAGATAGTTATAATCTACCCATATTTATAAGATAATCAACATACACTATACATTAAACCATGTCACCCAGCAAGTAAAACAATAAACTACACTACACATGGATCTCAATTACACACATAAAACGCACTTATATAAAAACAACAAAATTATACATTAACAGTGAGAGATGAGACATGTAGATTTGGGTGTCCACTTCTGTAGAGGTTGCATTGGATTTCAGATGTCTGATTATTGTTGTCTTTGTCTCTTCAAGCATTTTTGTTGTCTCGTTGACCTTTTATTACCGAGGCAAGGGAAGCATGCCTCGGCGACATGTTTGCTACATTAAGCTATGTCAGGTGGCAAGTAGAACAATAATCAAAACTTCGTATCCATTGCACAAATAAGAACACATCTATAATAAAAACACAAAATATACATTAACTTGGGGAGATGAGTCATGTAAAGATGATTCATGTAGATTTGGATGATTTTTTCCGCAGAAGGTGCATTGAACTGACCAGTTACTTAAAATTAGCTATTGTTGTCTTTCTCTCTCTCCTAACATTTCTATTGTCATATTCACCTTTACTACTGAAGTTAAGAAGCATGTTTGTCATGAACTGGGAGAAAGCAACACAGATGCTTAACTAATAGAATAGAAAGGCAAAATATACTCGCATGGATGATATACACATATCAATCTTGGGAAAACAGTCGGCCAAAATTTATGTCTTTCGTGTCTTGTTCCCGTTAAAATGGTAAGTCCTTACGCATATAAGCGCACATATCTCTTGTGTATATCTATTTATGCTTTGTCTATAAATAAAAATTAAAATACACCTTTACAGGTAATTTATTTTTTTGTCCCCAAAACATGTAAAAACACAACCTTATGTACAGGCCATTATCTGTTTTCCAGCTCAAAAACACGTACATGAGCAAACAACTGCATTCCTTGTAATTTTAGTTTAAGTCTCAAATTACTGGGAGAGTAATTTGAGAACAGCTGAAGAGAACAACTAGAAACGATGCTCATAAGCATATTTGACTGTAATAAACACCATCCCGGATTTATTTTCTCAAACCCAGATTTTATAGTTCTCATTTGATACATTAGGTTGATTACCTATAAACACCATCCGAAATTCCATAGTTCTCACTTACAAATATTCAACACACATTAAAAGCCAAGAAAATATATAGATGTCGTCGATTTATCTATAAATGTGGTGTTTGAGAAAAAAAGAGTACGGAAACAGAAAAACAAAAACAAAATTAAGAAAATTTAAAAATAAATACACATGGTCCAAAAAACTTAAAGAAAAACCAAAAAGTGATGTTTTAGAAATCACATGGTCTTCAAAAATGATGTAAAAACATACTAAAACCCTACATTGTGCACTACATTCAGTTTAGCATTAACCCGATATCAAGTGATTATCTTTCTTACAATAGTGATTAACATGTCAATTACAATGAAGCCCAGAACCACTTAATTAAGCTTTATTAGAAAACTACCCTTCCTTAAGCGAGTATCTCACTCAGTAGTTCACTACGGGGAGTACGTGGAGGAACCATGGTCTTTTCCATTGTCTTTTCCTAATAAACAAATGATTGATTCATGAAGTTGATAATACACCTAGGGAAGGTTTATGTTCTGCTTGCGTAGCTAATGGTATCATGAGTGCATTAGGAGGTCTACATTTCCGGATTCTGCAAAAAAGTTAAATTCATACTTAACCTGTGTGCATCTTAAGTTCGGTAAGATTGCGAAGTAGTTGTTATCTTGAGCATCCTGCAGGCTGCGATATGAATGTTCCTTGCTTGTTGTGTACGTCCTGTGTGCTTTACTTTCCGCTTGGGGATTGATAAATTGTACACATTTGCTATTGTTATATGCGTATAAATGGTTGTACACAGATGTACACATGTGGCTGTATGAGGACAGTTGTATCTCACCATATCGAAGCATTGACGGTGCATCGTTATATGCAGATATGTACAGACTCGGTACTGTAAGGTTGCTTTCAAAAAAAAATAAAAAAAACATAATTTCAGAACAGATGTGGCATGAGCCGAAACGACACAATAAGATGGAAGTAAGAAACATTGCAAGCACATTTCTTTGTTTATTTCAAGGAAGAAACTTGGAACCATACAAAAGATCAATTATCATTTGTCGTCCAACTGATTGGATACCATAAAGCAAATCACAACATGACGGAGAAACTGGAAGTTTCATTTCATGCACAACTAAAAAGTCTAGAAAGAAAGCAACTGGGTTTTCTTGATTATTTCTAATTCCCAACTGTACGGGTGGTATCACTTACTAAGAACCATATTTTACTCGTTGATTCTCGCCTATTTTAAGGTAGAAACTTGAGACCATACAAATAAAAAGCATTGATGAAGTTCACAAAATTAAAGTGGATGCAAGTATCGATTTTTGTCGAAATGAAAGAATACCATCTTTAAACCAATCATAGAAACAGAAACAGAAACAGAATAAAAAAAGAGGCTGAAAACCATAAATTTTTCACATAGTTACCGTAACAAAATAAAGAACAATGTACACAGGCGTGGTGCTGGTGTGCATCAATTCTTAGGTGAGTTCCGTTGGTTCTAACCACATTCTACAGTAGCGGCTAGCTTGCGTTCCCCCTCTGAGGTTGGTGGTGTTCCGATTGCGATTGATACCACTTTTATTTTGTTTTATTGCTGCAGTCGATGAACAAACATAGTACGGATTATTACACTTAAGCAACAAAACTCCTGCAAAACAAAACCAGTGAATTATACTAACCGCTTGGTATAAACCTCTGATAAAATCATCACCACTTAGCATATATAGCTACCCATTTCCCCTCATTGCTTATCTTTCTGATCATTGTTCGTACACTGGTCCATGATTACTTCAGTGGTTCTACCACACCAAGAGGAAGATTAAAGATATATGAGAAACTCTTAACAATCTAGTAATTAAATGACCAAGTTAGTAATCAAGAAAGCTGACCATCTTTATGCTGCATGCTAAATGTTAGTAATCAAGTTGAGATCCATTTAATGTTGGTCGATTGACCTATGGTACTCCCATAGTAGTCGTAGGAGTGAGAATATTAAACATCAGTCACCTCACCAATATATCAAAGCAGAGGAACCTTAAGATTTAATATGCATAGTTTCATAATTCTAATTTTTATTTTGGCAGAGCTGTTTTAGTTCTCTTTGGTTAATGAAATTAATCCCTTCCCTTTGATAATTAAGCCCCTGTTCTTGTCTATGTATATTGCCTTCATACAATCTTTATAAACCAATTTTACTAATTTTTAAATGAACAACTGAAGCGTACCTGGGGCTTTAAAGATACTCGATAAAAAAAGAACAAAGGAAGTGATATGCAGTGATAATGTTAGCCCGAAGGAGAAAGACGAAAATGGCCATTTGTACACTTCGCAGCGATTGAATGAATAATACTTTTCCAGGGACAATTCTACAAAGTGTTACCCAGAGTTGGTTAATAACTTAAACTGTTTTGCATCCGCAAAGTATGATGGAAACACCAGCTAAGCTAAGGATTCTGGCACTTTTCCAAGATGGTTTTCCTTTAATACATCCAACAAATTAGTTAAGTACTGATTTTCTTTTCTAATAGCAATTTAAAGAGTAGGATCATCTTATTAAACCGAGCACCTTTATGCAACTAATATTAACAGCCTGTCCATAAAGATTAGCACACAAACACAATAAGATAGAGCAAGAGATAATCAACCTGCAAAGTCCATGAATCAAGAATAGGATTCGTAGAGCATCTTGCAACGCGTAGTGGTAGTGTTGATATGGATGGAGAAATAGTCCAATTCATAACATAGTCAGGGTGGTGGTGTTTAGATATCTCCCGTATTCATCTGAACCCCTACAAAATCCAAAAAATGAAGAAAAAAATCATTATAAATCCAATTCAGATGGAAACAAAGATGATTAAAACTTAATGATGTATAATCTACCGAACAACCAAATGCGGGTCGAATGACGAAAAGTTATAGAAGTGAACTGAGTTTTCTGCTCTTCCTTCTTGAATTTGAACCCAGTGATTTAAATTCAAACAGAAAAAAGAAATCAATACCAACTTTTGATTTAGGACAGCAAAACAAAATTTTAAGAATGCCCCAAACTAAGAAACCTTACCTTTCCAAAACAGCTATGAACTCCTAAAGACATTGTGGATTAAGATGTAACCAAATTGCTGAAAATGGGAAAGCTTGATTTCAAGCCGTTCTTTCCTTTTGGGTTTCCAACTCAAGCAAAAGCGTCATGTCTGTCAACTGGAAAAAAGTAACAACATGTCTATCTACATGAATATTAGTTATTGGCTTGATTTAGGAAACACACTGTTTTAGGAAAGATCAAACTGATTTCCCTAAATCAGTTTGCACCTCCTCAAGTATTTTAGGAATCTGTTTTCCAAGTTACATTAGGAAATAGTTCTCTATTTAGGACTTCTATTTCTAGGCAATTCTAGATTATTCCTAGGCCTATAAATAAGAGTGTAACCCTTTGGTTATTGTATCCTAGTCTGAATTGTTAGAGGTGTGTGAAGAAACAGTTTGTCTATTCTCTAAGTTTCAATAAGAAGTTTATTTGCTGCAGTGGAGTAGGCACATTGCCGAACCACTATAACTCTTTGTGTTCTGTGTAGTGATCTACACTACAAACAGTTCTAATTAGGGATTCAAATCACAGGATCTACACTGTGATATTGAGAAGGACCTCAAAGAGGCAAAGAAAAATTAATTTCCGGATAAAAATCTTCACACCCGTCCAAGGGAATACGGACCAATAAAAGAGAGAGTGATTTTGGCTCACACGTGCCGGATACTCTAATAAGGCTTCAACTAAAGACAACCCCAGAATTACTAAGGGCACCCCTGACTATGGCTAAGAAGGGATATGACAAATGCCGGCTCCTACAGAGCATCCTTGTCCTCAAGGATGAACTTGGGAAAAGAGGATTTGATGGCAGCTACGTCCTCCCAGGAGGTATCTCCTTCCGATGTATGAGACCATTGTATCTCCACCTGTGGAATAGGTCGACGGCCTTTGAAAATGGTGCGAGAGTTGAGAATCTTTGAGGCTTCACCCTAAATAAACCCTCCTTGTCAATGTTGGGTAATGATGTACGTGGTAATAACCCTTGTCCAAGCTTTTGCTTAAGCTGTGAAACGTGAAAAATGGGGTGGATGCGGGAGGAAGCAGGCAGCTGAAGTCGATAGGCCACCGCTCCAATTTTCTCTAAAACCTTGTAAGGACCAAAAAATTTTGCTGCCAGCTTGAGAGTCTTGCGTAGTTGGACAGACACTTGACGATACGGCTGTAGGCGTAAGTAAACCCAATCCCCAACTGCAAAAACCCTCTCCGTTCTACGCTTATCAGCCTGTTGTTTAATGCGGTGTTGAGAGTGGAGAAGATTCTGGCGCAGGACTGTTGTCATTATTCCCCGTTGGTGTAGATAATCATCGACCACAGAGTGACGAATGCCACCCGTCTGATGGAGTCCAAACTGTGGAGGAGAGTAGCCGTATAGAGCTTGAAACGGTGTGAGTTTCAAACTAGTGTGGTAAGAGGTGTTGAACCACCACTCTGCCAAAGATAGCCAAGAAACCCACTTGGTTGGCCTGTAACTACACATACAACGTAAATACGATTCCAGGCAAGCATTGACACGCTCCGTTTGGCCGTATGTTTGCGGATGGTATGACGTGCTCATGTGAAGAGAAGTACCAACAGCCTGGAACAAGGCTTGCCAAAACCCACTAAGGAAAACTGCATCTCTATCGGATACAATGGTGGCAGGAGTACCATGCAGCTTAAGGATCATGTATCGATGAAAAGTTTTGCTACGGTTTGTCTTTGTGTAGGGATGACTTAAAGCAATGAAATGAGAGTATTTAGTGAAACGGTCAACGATTACCATAATGACATCGCGACCTTGATTTAGGCAACCCGGAGATGAAATCCATCCGATATGCTTCCGGGCTTGATCGGGGAATGGGCAGGGGCTGAAGAAGACCCGCAGGTAACTTGTGCTCCACCTTATGTTGTTGGCAGACATCACAGTGTTGGACAAATTGGATTAAATCACGCTTCATACCCTGCCAATGAAAGTAAGTCTTGGCACGTTGGTAGCTGGCTTGCATGCCTGAGTGACCTCCAATGGCGGATGAGTGGACAGCTGCCATAACTTGTTGTCTAGCAGACCCAGCTTTACCAATGTAAATGCGTCCCTGAAACTTCAATATGCCATTAGTAAGGGTATATCCTGTATCCTGCATGGAAGATATAGTCAGTTTAGGAATCCAATAAACTGCTATAGGGTCATCTATATAGCTAGTGAGAATGTCATCAAGCCATTTTGGTGTTGTTGCCGAGAGAGAAGAACAATTAGCTCTAGAAAGAGCATCAGCTACCCTGTTGTCCGAACCCTTCTTGTAAGCAAGAGTGTAGTCATACCCCAATAATTTAGTCATCCATTTCGTTGAAGAAGCGTGTTCGATTGTTGATCGAGAAAAAATCCGAGGCTTTGATGATCCGTAAATATCGTAAAATGAGACCCTAATAAATACGATCTCCATTTGGTGACGAGATAAGACAATTGCTAGCAACTCCTTTTCATAAGTGGATAAGGCCCGATATTGGACTCCCATACCTTTTTTGAAGAAGGCAATTGGTCTGCCACTCTGCATTAAAACGGCTCCCACTCCTAGATTACTAGCATCAGTTTCCAGTTCAAACTCTTTAGTGAAATCTGGCAGAGTGAGCACAGGTGTAGAAGTAACTACTTTCTTCAGTTGTGCAAAAGCTAACTCGGCAGCATCCGTCCAAGCAAAGTTGCCCTTTTTGAGGAGCTCGGTAAGTGGTTTACAAATTAAACCGTAACCCTTAATAAATCTGCGATAGTAACCTGTCAGACCCAGAAAACCTCGTAAGGTTTTAAGTGTAGTTGGTCTAGGCCAATTTAACATACATTCGATTTTTTCCGGGTCAGCTGCTACCCCCTTGCTGCTAATTATGTGGCCTAGATACTCCATTTGTGGTTGTCCGAAGGAACACTTGCTGCGCTTAACAAACAAGGAATGTTTGTGCAAAATAGACAAAACGATATGCAAATGTTCACAGTGAGTAGCCATGTCTGGACTATAAATGAGTATATCATCGAAAAACACCAAGATGAACTTTCTAAGGTATGGGCTAAAGATATCATTCATTAAGGACTGAAAAGTAGCAGGACCATTTGTAAGACCAAAGGGCATCACTCGAAATTCGAAATGACCGTGGTGAGTACGAAAGCGATTTTAGCTATGTCAGTTAAGTAAACCCTAATCTGATGATAACCCGCTAGAAGATCAAGTTTGGTGAATATAGTAGCGCCTGCCAATTCAGCTAATAATTCTTCTATAACTGGGATGGGGTACTTATCTTTAATAGTGATAGCATTCAGCTTACGATAGTCGACACAGAACCGCCAGCCGCCGTCTTTCTTCTTGACTAAGATGACTGGTGAGGCGAAAGGGCTATGGCTGGGCTGTATTACTTCGGAATCCAGCATTTCTTGCACCAGTTGCTCAATCACTCCCTTTTGAACATATGGAACTCTGTAAGGGCGAAGATTTGGAGGGGTAGCATTGGGAATCAGATTGATGTGGTGGTCATGAGTTCTTTCAGGAGGTAGTGTTGTAGGTGTCTGAAAAATGGTAGGAAATTGCTCCAGAACTGCAGCAATGGGTGGTGCTATGATTTCAGGTTGAGTGTTGGCTTGAAGAGAAAAAAATTGACCAATCAAACCTTGTGTGCCTTTTTGCAGTAGTCTCTTGAAAGAAGGAACCCGACATAGGAGATAATGTGGCTGCTTCTGGTAGGCCTATCAGCTCAATTTCCTGACCCTGGTGCTGAAACTTAATCAATAATTTCTTGAAGTCGAAGACCATAGGACTGAGTTCTCGCATCCAATCCACACCGGTACCATGTCATACCCCCCGAGGTCTAGAATGTGCAAGTCATGAGAAAATGGATGACCTTGCATACTCCAAGTGAATGTTGAACATTGTGCTTGGCTTAACAATTTGTTGCCATCAGCTACTGCCACTTGCAAGGGTTGAGTAGAACTGATCCTACATCCACTTTTACTTGCAGCCTTGGTATCTAAGAAGCTATGAGTGCTTCCCTTTGTCAATTAAAATGGTGAGCTCTTGTTGCTTGACGAAGCCCTTGATTTTAATGGTTGTATGTGAAATCGACCCGGCCAAGGCATGTACCGAGATCTCCATGTCTTCTTGTAATTCTTCGATTGTTGGAGTGGATCTGTCGCTTGTTTCCGCAGGCTGTGAAGTATCATCATCATCCGCTATAATCATATACAATTGCTGTTTGTTACACTTATGTCCTCTAGAAAAAGGCTCATCGCAGTCATAACACAGGCCTTTTTCTCGCTTGGCACGCATTTCTGCATATGTGAGTTTCTTCACAGACTGTAATTTTGGACTTGTTATTGGACTAGTAACAATGGGATTAGTAACTAGAGGGTTAAGATTAGGAGGTTTGATAGGGGTAAGTAAGGGTTTGCTACCAGACGAAAACTTACTGAAGTATTTGGGTGGAGTCTTAGATGTTTTCTCTAAGATACATTCTTGCCTTCTGGCTAAAAAAATAGTCTGTTGTAGAGAAGTCGGAGAAAACATTTCTACCACTAGTTTGATATCCTCCTTTAGACCACTGATAAAACTATGAATGAAGTAATCATCGTTTAAGGAAGGGTTCTTAGCTAACATTAAAGCTTTGAGTTCTTCAAATTTTTCTTGATAGTCCAAAACTGAATGAGTTTGATCTAATTTATTGAATTCACCTACAACATTATCATGGCCTATTTCTTGAAATCTAGTGCAAACATCAATAATGAAATCCTCCCAATATAAAATACCTTTGCCAATCTGATAATCCTGGAACCACACATCTGCTTTTCCTTCCAAGTACAGGGTTGCTAGATTCACCTTCTCCTCATCATTCATTTGGTGGAGAAAGAAGTATTTCTTGCATTTACGGACCCAAGCTCTCGGGTTCGTGCCATCAAAACGAGGAAAATCGATTTTAGGTCTGTAACTAGAAAACTGACCTTCACCCACTTGAGGATTAAGAAGTAGACGCTGTTGAGGAATTCGTTGATGACCCGTAGAGTTGTTGGGAGTAACAGGTTCTCCTTCCTCCCACGTATGATTAAGATTTGCATCAGAGGAGTTACCCGGAGAAGTTTTCAGTTGCTGGAGAATCAATTTAAGAGCGTCAGCTTGATCTTTAAGAGAAGCTTTCACCTCGGCGTTATCAGAGCGAAGCGACTGCATCTCATCACGGATTTCCTTCAATTCCAAACTCATATTTCTCTCGAGATTCGTCCAATTTCGTAACCTAGTACCATCCTGCCATGATAATTGCCAAGGATAAACCCAATCGATACCACTTGTAGTGATCTACACTACAAACAGTTCTAATTAGGGATTCAAATCACTGGATCTACACTGTGATATTGAGAAGGACCTCAAAGAGGAAAAGAAAAATTAATTTCTGGATAAAAATCTTCACACCCGTCCAAGGGAATACAGACCAATAAAAGAGAGAGAGTGATTTTGGCTCACACGTGCCAGATACTCTAATAAGGCTTCAACTAAAGACAACCCCAGAATTACTAAGGGCACCCCTGACTATGGCTAAGAAGGGATATGACATTCTGCACTTAATTCCGCGTAGTTTTCTGTTTTTTGTGTGAAGATCTTGGGGTGTTTAGGAAGTAGCTAATCTTAAGCATAACAAACTGGTATCAGAGCCAGTTCTAGGGTTTTGTCTAGAGTTTGCTTGGTTAAAGTCAGAAACAGAGTTTGAAGGTGAAGATGTCGAAGTCGATGTCGAACGCAAAGTTTGAAGTAGAGAAAATTGATGGTAAGAACAATTTTACCATGTGGAAATGTGAAGTTCGTGATGCTCTAAGTCAGCAAGACATAGAGGATGCTCTATTAGAAGAAAAACCTGCTGCACCGGAGATTACGGACGTTGAATGGACAAAGATGAATCGTCAGGTGATAGACGCATTTATGTGTCTAATTTGTTCTCAATGTTTCGCATTGTTAGTACTCGTTTTTGTCCTTATTATGGTGTTTTGTGTGTTTGTAGGTATTTTTGGAAATAAAGATTGTTGGAAAATTCGGCTCGAAAAGTTGCTCGGAACACCCCCGGAGGACATTTGCTATTCGGACTCCCACTTTGGATAAGGGGTAACCCAATTACTAAGGGGCACCCAACTGATATTCGCACCCCCAGCTGTTGGATAAGGGCTGACCATCTTCACCATTCAAATTTTAGAATTGGCGGGAAAAAAAAGTTCTCGCTTGGCAGATTCTGGGTCAGATTTTTGGACGTGTTAGAAGGAGATTCAATGGCTGATATTCATTGGGATGACTTGTTAGAGCCTAACAGGGTTGGTGTAGGATCATAATATCGCAACGTACAAGGTTCGCGGGATTAATAAACGACGGCGTCGCGAGGGAGTCGCAGAGAGCTAAAATAAACGACGCAATGGATAACGACAGGCTAAACATAAAGAAGACGTGAGAAGCGGCGAGGGTTAAGAAGTGTCGCGAGTGAATGTTTGTGCATCTGCGACACTTCGCGGGATATTCCCGAAAATAAAGGGTAGCTTAGCTGTCATCCACTATGTATTACCCTATATAAAGGGCTAAATGAGTCTGTAAGAGGAGAGATCTTTTTGGAATTGTGGAGCAAGTCATTAGGAGAGAGAAAGTTTAAGAGTGTTTTAACTTCTAAGTGTAATTCTATTTTCATGTGTAAACACTTCATGAATTCAATCAATAAATATTCTTGATCTTACATCTTTCAAGGAATTAATTGAGCAAAATCGAGTAAGGGGTGTAGTGTGGGAAATCCTGCTACTACATATGCGCTAGAAACAGGGAGAGAGCAGAGATTGACGTAGAAATTGGAAGGAATTTGGATTAACAGAGAAAAGATTTGGAGAAGATACTCAAGAATTCATTGGAAAAGAAAAATGGCTAGAAGAAGAAATGTACAAGGGCAACCAACGATTGTAAGAAGAAGTGGGAGACTTCTTTGGAGAAAGGAGGAATGAAACAGGGAGAATCGTCAAGGATGAATATGAGAAACGATGGAGAAGATCAAAACCAACCGCCGACCTCCCCCAGTAGCAAACGCGGCTGTGGATTATGATAGAGTAAGTGTACATACTTGGAGGTCGATTCGAAGACGAGAGAGAAGAGGAGCAAAGCAGGTGGTGAACAATGGACAAGGAGAGCAAGGAATGAATGGAGAAAACAAAGAAATCGCGAGCATTAGAAAGATTGAGACAAACAATACACGAAGAGAGACGGTTAGAGGCGGAAGAACGAGCAAACTTGACAAGACGAGAATCATGAATTGAGGATGGAAAATATGAGGTTGCAAAATAGGAGATCTAGAAGTAGCGTGAGATCAAGTTCAAGATCGAATAGGGAAGAAAGAAGGAGAGTTTTACCAACGAGAAAGTACCGAGGAAGAAACACAAAATCCGAATATAGAGCATGGCGAGAGAAGAGGGAAATAGAAGATCGTTATATTCCTCAACTTTGAAAATCTTCAAAATGAGCGGAATAGGGAAAATCAAGGAAACATGCAACTCCAAGAACCGAATGACCCAGCTGTCGAAGGGAGAATAATCTTGCACGGGAGAGAAGAATTGAGAAGAAACCGAGAAATCGAGGATGACATTGAGAGACACTACATTGAACAAGCGCGGCTGGCTCGCGAGAGAGAAAGGATAAGAGCGAAATGGAAAATCAAGAGATGGAAGAAGCAATCCGGCGAGAATAACCATGACAACCGCGAAAGAAGAAGGGAACAAAATCGTACCAATAGAAATATTAATGAAGAATATGAGAGGGTGCAGATGAGAGCCGAGAGACAGCCAAGAGGAGAGAACAACCGATATAATGGCGTGCGGTGACGAAAGAAACGAAGAAGAGCGTCGCGAGAGAAAGAAGAGGAGAAAATAACGAGCGGGAAGGTCAAAACAGGCACGAGCGAAGAAAGAGAGAAGCGAGCTAAAAAGACCAGTAGAATCAAATTCCGAGGCAAATGAACAAATCTTAAGAGAAGCTTTGAAATGAGAGGATTCTTTGAACAATAGAAGGGAAGGAGGAAGGAAACAATTGGACGAAGCCATCGCAGAGAGGCTGCGAAGAATCCTTTCACGCTAGAAGTGCAGATGGGAGGAATACCTCCTAAGTGCAATCTACTGCGTTAACCAACATCTTTGATGGAACAACACATGCGGTACAACATATCAAGGCTTATATGAGATGTATGTTACAGTGGGAGAATCATGATGCTATACTATGCAAATATTTCGCATCAAGCCTAATAGGAGAAGCACTAAAATGGTTTGAAGGTCTGCCAAGGAACACAATCACATCATTTAACCATTTACAAGCCACATTCCTGGGAGCATACATAAGTAACAACTCTTCGCGACCAGGTATTGAAGATGTATTCGGGTTGAAACAAAGGGTTGGCGAGAGCTTAAGACAGTTGACAATAAGATGGAGAACCATGTGTAGCGAAATGGCTGGACGGGTTGAGGAAAGATATCTCATCCTCTCATTTGTGAATGCTCTTTTCGCGACTAACTTGTTATACATTCAAATTTTTAGAATCAAAAATACAATCACGATGGCAGAGCTGCGAGAGTTACAAGAAGAATATATCGCCTTAGAAGAAAGACAGAATGAAATGAATTCTTATCCGATCGCGAACACAAATTCGAATCTGCGAACGCAAGCTTGTTACCTCAATTCATAAATACGGTGGCGAGCACTTCGCAAGGACGAGCAAGCGAGGAAGGGCGATGAGGGACAGCGGAAGATAGTAGCTATGGGAAGTCATGACAGGAGGAGTTTGAACAAGAAAGGAACTATTACAACCGTAATAAACAATAATAAGATTCAAAGGCTAGATCATGTGCAAGAAACTTACGGTGGACGAAGGCAATATAATCATGGAGGGCGAGAGAAGTCGCGAGAATAATATGGGAACCAATTAAGATGCCTCCACTTTGAATGCTAGTGTGGAAAAGATGCGGGAAGCTATACTTGTGATGGAAAATGTACCAAGCACCTTGGAACGTGGGAATGGAACCACCGCCAGGCGATAGAAGTCATGAATTTTGTTCTTATCATCGTTTCCATGGACATCAAACAAATGATTGTAGAAACATAAAGAGAATTATTCTTAGGATGATTGATCAGGGGAAGCTAAATCACTTTCTAAAGGGAGAAGAAACAGGCCAGACATTACCACCACCACCGAGAGATGCACGAGAACAGTGTCAGCGAAAGGAAAGGAAACATTTGTTATAGAAGTTGGAACAAAAGCTAAAAATTTGAATTGCAACTCTATCGTCCACTCTTATCGCACAATCGAAGATTTTCATGACAACGTGCTCAGTAGAGTCTTTGCGAGAGATGCTAATGATAAAGAAATAATGAGCACTGGCGAGAACGACATGATTAGAAAAGTGGCAGTGAAGACCATTTCTTTCTCTCAGATGAAGTGCCAAAAGGAAGAGAAACACATGATAGCCCGTTGGTTGTGAAACTAGAGATTAACCCGAAACCAGTTGATGGAGAAGATGATGAGGCGAGAAGCTTCTTTGGGCGATCAACCGAATCTTAATCGACAGGAAGTTCGGTGAATATACTCTTCTACCATACTTACAAGACGATGGGAGGAAAAGATGAAGATTTGATCCCCTCAACATACAAGATATATGGCTTTAATGGCACTGCAAACAAACCAAAGGGAGAGGTTCGCATGGGAATACCTCTACAAGGATTATCAACTGATATTTTATTCTGTGTGGTTGACGTGGAATCTCCATACAATGCGCTGATTGGGAGGCCATGGCTTCATGAGATTTTGGGAGTCGCGTCAACATATCATCAATGTATAAAATTTCCACATCCAAATGGCATTGGTATTATACAGGGAGATTGGAAGGAGTCGCAACAATGTCATGAAGTAGATGTAGAAAGCTGCGAAGAAAGAAATGACAAAAGAAAAGGTTGGAAACAACATGTGAGAGATGAGCAGAGAAAGGAGAAATTGATGGTGGATGCCATAGAAGTAAGGACTGAACATACCTCGCGAGGTGAATGCCTAGAGACAGGCGAATATTATGGTAATAAAGAAGCAAAGGATATGAGGAACAAAAGGCATAAGAAGTGAATAATCAACAAAAACGGGGAGAAAAAGTAGCAATTGAAGTAATGATGTGCGAGAATCTCATGAGACAAGAGTATATGGGAATTGAGTTAAGAAAGAAAAATGAAAATACGAGAATTGTGCGAATACTTCGCAAACAAGTATCGACAAATAATGAAACATGAATGATTGAATGATTTAACAAATATGAATGAGTAAAAGAATGGGACGAACCTTTATGGCGTACACCCTAGTTCGCGAATAACATTTCGTAAGAGGCAAATGTAAGACCTAAAGTGCGTCATATAAGGGGGTATCTCTCGACATGGCTCGGGGGAAGGTTACACCGCTCCCTGAAGCCTGAGTCATGGAAATTTGGGGCCCATGAAAGCCTATCCGGAGGAGGTACCTTGGATTCCCAACTATATATGTAGGTTATACCCTGGTTGGGCGACCGAGGGTCTCTTCTTAGGAGTCAGTGTATGCACAAGGCGCCGGGGTACACGGTTGAGCGAGTGCCGGGATGGATGAACCTACCCTGGCCATTCTTGGCAAGTCTTGGCATATGTTGCACTCGCCCAAAGAAAACTCCACTTAGGGTGCAGCCTTGTAACCATAAACCCTATAGGTATAAGGGATAAGAGGCTGCGAAAACAACTGGTTGTTGTTAAGACCGGATGGGAGGAGCTAGTCTTGTATGGCCGATGTTTCGCCTCCTTGAAGGGGCAACCGGGGAGATGATAAGGGCGATGCTCTCCATTAGGGGAGTATCAAAACAGACGCAAATGTCATGAGGCTATGTTTTCGCAAGAGAATTTAGGCTTGTCATATTTGTGCAATTATCCTGCAGAGAGGCAATAATACTAACGCGAAGGTAAGGCGAGATCAATGGGTCTTTACACGAAAGTGTACGGACGTCCTGCGATTTCGTCGCAAGACGGCAATGTCATGGGGCTTTATGTTCGCAAGGATATCTAGGCATGTCATATTGTCGCAACTAAAACATCCTGCAGAGGCAAAAATACTTGGAAAATGATAAGACAAGATCAATGGGTCTTTACATGCAAGTGTAAAGACGTCCTGCGATTTTGTCGCGATGAAAAGGTGGAAGGAAGACCTCTAATTAGGGAGGTCTGACTTGGAAGACCACACAAAAATGATAAGGCAAGGTCAATGGGCCATTGCATGAAAGTGTAAAGGCGGCTTGCGACCTTGTCGCAACAAGAAGAGATAAAATAAAGACTACCGAAATGATAAGGCGAGATAATAAGGAAACCCCGCGACCTCGTCGCAACGATATATTTCAATAACAATAAAATAATTATCCAACAACATATATGATGACAACTAAAATCTTCCATCTGAAGATAAATAATAGAGGCAAGTAGGGGAAGGGAAAGATGAAATATTGTTATTCATCTTCTGATGAAAGAGTTATACATCAATAATGTTAGCCAATTATATTACAAGGAAGAACTACCAAAAAAGGGGAGTGAAGATTGAATTCGAGAGGGGAAAAATCCAAGAAATACACTATAATAAGGATACAGAAATGTATAGATATTACAAGCGAGAGAAAGAAAACAAAAAGAGTTATCTCTTTGGTGATTCTTCTTCTTCATCGATTCTTGAGTCGATTATTCTCATCGCGAGAATTTTCTTTCTTCTTCGCCAGCCTCATTATCGAAACGTCCGAGACAGCAGATTCTCGGGAACCTTTTCAAGAAGACAGGGGATATGAATGCAGAGGGATATTGTGGTCCTTACAAACATACTCCATGCCTCCATTGCGAAAACGAACAACATCATTACTAAAGTTCTCCTTTGTCGTTAGAAATTGTTTCTTCAACTTGGAATATCTATTCTCGCGAAGGAGAGATTCTTTCGTTTGTTCTTTTTCGGTTTCGAGTTCTTCAATTCTCATTTGGAAAATTCTGGCGAGTTGTTCTTTTCAGATTCAAGCTCTCTAATTCTAACTGAAGCCTCTTCTCAGATTCGCAAATAAGAAACAACAAGTTAACAATTTACATGCAATACTACAGAAGTAAGAAGCAATAAGGTATAATAAGTAACCTTCTCTATTAGATATCATATCTTTAATCAAGGAAGTATGCTCGGCATGAAGACTAACATCAACACCTAGGTTATTCCTGGCATTATCTAAAACCTTCGCAGCCCAGGCGAATTCATCATCACTATTAATAACGAGAAGAGAACGAACTTGCTCTTTCATTTTGCTTAAGCATGGTATTCTGATGAAGGAGTTCATCTCGTTCAACTTGCACACCAAGAAGAGATTTGTGGAATTCTGCTAATGCCTGTGCACCTCTGTTAGTAATGCGATCGTTCTCATCTATGAGGTCACTAATTTTCTTCCTTAAAGTCTTGATATTCTTCTCGGAATCAAGGTACATTCGTTTAAAGCGATTAGTTAAATTTAAACTAGATCTGTGTTCGATCTCCAAGAGATGATATTTGGATTGAAGATCCTTTAATGAAAGGAGGTTAGTTTTATTGGAGGAACTACTTAGAGATTGATTGAGGTGAGCGAGAAGAAGATCATTATCCATAGGTTCGGGAAATGTATGGAGAAGAATAGCCTCATCGGAGAGATTATATACATCTGCGAAGGTAATAAGTTAGGCAGCAATATGCAACCGATAAAATAGAAATGATAAAAGGAAGTAAAATCTTATACCATAAAGTTGTTGATTGGCGTTCTGAAGAGTGGACACCCTATCCCTTTGGGAGTCAAGTTCGGTATTTAACTTTTGAATTCTCTCGTCTTTATCGCGAGATGACGCACTTCAATTTCTAATTCTCGAATCTTCTTGTTCAATTGTGAATTCTTCTTTTCAAGATTGTTGCGTCTTCTCTCGAGATCTGAGGCGACTACAAAAGAAGTTCTTCCAACCTATAAAAGAAAATAGAAAAATCATTAATAAATATATGTTTAAAAATTTAAAATTAACAGGGAAATATGACTGCATACGTACCAAAGATCCAAGTGCATTCAAGAAGTCAGGAGACACAATTCTAGAGGCTCCATTGAAAGAATTATTGCCCTCTAACAAAGTAGCATTACACACGTTTGCGAGAGCACCGCAAAGAGAAGCTAAGGGAGCATCTCCCATTCCTTGGAAACAGTCTGAGAAGATGCTAGATAACTGATCCATAGAAGAAGCGGTCGACGGAACCTTCTTGGCGAGAGAAGGATTCGAGTTATGGTTATCCTCGTCGGAAGATTCAGAGCTTGAGCTAAGGCGAGAAGAAGATTGGACCTTTCGCTTCTTAGTTAATGGAGCAAGAAGATTTACCCTTGCGAGCAGCAGTTTTACCCGTACTTTTAATCTTCGCGGCTCTGACTTCTTCAAATGAAACCTTCGCATACGGTTAAAGATAAGAAACAGAGGCAACAATATTGTTTCAAATAACAAAGGAAATGTTTCTTACTTCACTGTAAGCGATCGAAGTATGGTCGAGTACTCTCCAACGGATTATCCTTGTACTTTCTTCTCAATTTGGCGATCTGAGAAATTATACAAACTCAACATATATAAAAAGAAAGTTGCAAAGGCAAGATTTAAAATGGGAAACATACCTCATTTGCCTTATCAGGCCATTGGAATTCCCAAGGATGATACCTGCGAGATTCGCGGGAAGAACGTGTGGGCCCGCGATATAAGGACCATTTAAAATCAAGGGTACAACCCACCATTTCTCATCTTTGGAGTGGCGAGGGGTAGTATTATTACCCGGGTGCCAATCAATATCCTGCATGAGCAATTTATCCTTAGGGACATTATCCTTCTTTTTCAGGCGAATGCCCCAACGAGATTTCGCATTAACCATCTTTATCACAGAATAGTTTTCAAAAAAGTTCTCTACAGTGTACTTCTCAGCAGCTATTTCCAAGTCTGCGAAATCGGGGTGTCTAACAAGCAGGTAGGTATAAAGATCCTTTGCCAGCACCACGATTCGCGAATTCAAGCATTAGGCGAATGCAATCGCCACTCAATTGATAAACAATTGAGAGAATTTTTCATGGGCCAAGATTTCATAAAATAAAGGCATCTCAGATTGTACAAGGGAATGGGAAGTCCGCGAGAAGGTCGACCTAGCGAGACTATAATCTTTTGATCATCACATTGATGATCGAAAACAACTTTGCGAAAGAATAGATGAAGGTTCTTGATCGGGAATGGTTGATAGAGTAAAACCCTTCTCGAGCAACTTCGTTGAACTTCTTCAAAAGAAGCTTTGTATACACGATCGATGAAAGCCATTTATCGGTATGGGAATGGATGGGAGATTGGAGATTAAGATCAGCGCTAGAAAGGACGAAGAAAAAGATTTGCAGAGCGGGGAGCGCAAATTGCGGAAGGAGAGAGTCAAAGAAAAATTGCAGAGAGAAACTAAAGGATGAAAAGGAGGGAAAAGAAAACTATATATAGGGAAAAAGATCCTCGAGAAAAACGAGGTCATTTAATGCGAAGAGACATGAATGGTCAAGAATAAGCGGTTGAAAGAGACGTGTCAAGAAAAGACATTAATAATCAAAATCCGTGTAAAAGTACAAAACTGAAACAGATAAAGATAAGCAGCCGCGGAGACAACATTGTAAAAATCTCATGATACTCTTCCCCTCGCAGGAGAAATATGAGGAGAGATAGGAGACGATACTTCGTATATATCTCAAAGAAGCTTCGGAACTTTGCAAAAGAATAGAGGCAAGTACGTACTTTTCAAGGAAAGTATTCTTTCGCTCGTTCCTTCACCAATTGAAACCAAGGAATATGACAACAATGAATTTTTCCTTCAAATCGCTCTTCAAGCGATATTCAAGGAAAAAGAGGCAAGATGTAGGATCATAATATCGCAACGTACAAGGTTCGCGGGATTAATAAACGACGGCGTCGCGAGGGAGTCGCAGAGAGCTAAAATAAACGACGCAATGGATAACGACAGGCTAAACATAAAGAAGACGTGAGAACTGGCGAGGTTAAGAAGTGTCGAGAGTGAATGTTTGTGCATCTGCGACACTTCGCGGGATATTCCCGAAAATAAAGGGTAGCTTAGCTGTCATCCACTATGTATTACCCTATATAAAGGGCTAAATGAGTCCGTAAGAGGAGAGATCTTTTGGAATTGTGGAGCAAGTCATTAGGAGAGAGAAAGTTTAAGAGTGTTTTAACTTCTAAGTGTAATTCTATTTTCCTGTGTAAACACTTCATGAATTCAATCAATAAATATTCTTGATCTTACATCTTTCAAGGAATTAATTGAGCAAAATCGAGTAAGGGGTGTAGTGTGGGAAATCCTGCTACTACAGTTGGTATGGGTCGATTCGTCGTCTAAATTTGGTTAGAAAATCTGATGGAAGGAAACAGAGTCTCTCGGGTTTTTCCGAGTTCTGAGTTTGTGGTCGAGAGGTTTTCGTGCACCTGCTCCGTGTTATACCACTTCTGGAAGATGTATCAGTGTGTAGGGAGTGTGTTTGAAGCATATCAAGGCTCGGAGGAGATTAAAAAGGTTAAGAAAATATTCCCGGAATATTTTCTTTAATTCCGAGTAATGAAGAAAATATATGGAGTTATGGAGGAGATTTCTCGTGCATGAGAGGCTATAAAAGGTGGTGAGGAGTATTAGAGCGGATACAGAGAGTTTGGGAGAGTTTAGAACGTCAAAGAGCCAAAAATTCAGAGTTGCAGAGAATCGCCATTTTCTACTGCTGTGAAGAACACCAAGAACATACAACGCACAAGGAACAGTCGTTTATGCTACAACGACTGAGGGTCGTAGTTTAGGAGACAGACTTATATGCTACAACGACTAAAACAGTTAGTTTATATCGTTCTCTGTAACAGTTCAGTTTGTAACAAATAAAACTGTTACAAACCCGGTTTTACAATTTCTTCTTCCTTTTCATCTTTGTAAACACCCTTTGAGCAATAATAATGATTTTTGAGCGTGTTTCCAACATGATGAGCGGCTAATTCTCTCACAACCAAGGCAATGAGGAAGCTATTTACGCATGAATAATTGGTAACTATTTTATTTTCTCTAATTTATAATTAATAATTCACTCAATCACTACTTTTGCAGAGTATTTAATTGTTTGCATAATTTTCTTCATTAGTTGTGATTCAATTAGATATGTTATGCTTTGTATTAAGATAATCTATGCTTAGGGGATACAATTAATTTTTGAGAATTTGCCTGATTATTTGTGAATTAAGAAACAAGGGATTTGAAAGATAATTAGAGTTTTGGATTATTTACCGTTATTCATTCATGTGTAATAGTGGAATCAGTGTCTTGGTTATTTTCTCATATCTTGAATCAAATTTTGAGCTAAGTTTTGTTTTTTTTTAAGTTTTATAAGTCTAAAAGCTTTTGCTTTCACAAGTCTCAACGAACCTTTTTACTACAACATTATTGAGATCACATCATCAGGCTTGTAGCACAATCCGTTTGTGCCTTACGAAGGAGATAAAGTACGATGTGATGAATGAGAATACAGCTTTCAAGCCGTGGAAGAATTTGGAAGACAAGTATGTAGTGAAAAGTGTGTCAAACCGAATTATGATGCAAAGAAGACTTTTCAGATTCAACAAAAAACCAGGTACCTCTATGGTTGAACACCTCGCTGAGTACAATAGATTAATTGTTGATGCACTTAATATTGGTGTGAAACTCGAAGATGAAACCAAAACTTGTTGTTTTTTGGCATCTCTACTTGATTCGTTTGAGACTTTCATTGATAGTTTATCGAATAAGATAGAGGATAAAACGTTCAAGTTTGATGATGTGACTGCTGCACTTATAAGTTATGATATTAGGCAAAGGGATAGAGATTTGAACAAGGAATCGACTAGTGAGGCCTTGACAATGAGAGGAAGTCGACAAGAAGAATTCGAGTAAGTCAAGGTTCAAATCAAAGATCCCAAAGATATGATGAATGCTCTTTTGTCATCGACTGGACATTGGAAGAAGGATTGTCCTAAAGTAAAGAACAAGGACAAGAAGAAGAGTTTAGATGCAAATGTTGCTGAATCTGGTGATGTTGAAGATGATGAATATGAAAAGTTCTCGATGACTGTTCATGAATCCGCACTTGTTGCTGATACAACTGAGTGGATTATGGATTGCGCAGCTTCCTACCATATGCGTCCTAGGAAGGACTGGTTCGTTAAATTTGAAAAGTTTGATGGACCAAGGGTGTTTATGGGTAACAACAATACCTGTAAAGTTGAAGGAATTGGGAAGATCTGTTTGAAGATGAATGATGGCGTCATTCAAGAACTTGAAGATGTTCGTTATGTACCAGAATTGAAGAAGAATCTGATCTCAGTAGGTGAACTAGACTCCTGAGGATTTGAGATGACATTGAAAGGTGGAGTTTTGAAGGTCTATGCCAATGGTCTAGTTGTTATGAAAGGTTTGAAACATGGAAACTTGTATTTTCTGCAAGGAAACACAAGTGTGAGTGAAGGAATTGCAGCAGTATCGGATAGTGTTGAGTCGGACACTACCAAACTATGGCATATGCGTTTAGGGCATACCGGAGAAAAGTCTTTGCAAAAGATGACTTTGCAAGGATTGTTGAAAGGAGCAAAATCATGCAGCAAGTTGGGATTTTGTGAACATTGTGTGAAGGAGAAGAGGACTAGAACGAAGTTTATGACCGGTAAAAGCGCCACCAAGGGAATTCTAGACTATGTTCACACAGATGTATGGGGACCTTCAAGGACTGCATCCTTGAGACGTAGAAGATATTTTGTCTCCTTTATAGATGAATTCACCAGAAGAGTATGGGTGTACACCATGAGTAGAAAGGATGAAGTTTTGGGAATATTTTTGAAGTCGAAGAAGAAGGTCGAGATGAAGACCGGCAGGAAAGTGAAGGCCTTAAGATCAGAAAATGGTGGTGAGTACAAGTATGATCCATTCCTGCGAATCTGTGAAGATGAAGGCATTGAGCGTCATTTCACAGTAAGGGAGACTCCACAACAGAACGGGGTGGCGGAGCGCATGAATCGTACATTACTAGAGAAAGTACGATGTATGTTGTCTAATGCTGGATTAGGCAAACAGTTTTGGGTTGCAGCGGTGGAATATGCGTGTCACCTAGTGAATCGGTTGCCGACAGCGACACTAGAAGGTAAAACACCGATGGAAGTATGGTATGGTAAACCAGTTTCAGATTATGATATGTTACATGTATTTGGTTGTCTCGCTTATTACCATGTGAGGGAAGGAAAACTTGATCCTAGAGCCAAGAAAGCTATTTTCGTAAGTTTCTAATCAGGAGTAAAAGGATACAAGTTATGGTGTCCCGAGTCGAAGAAGGTAGTGATAAGTAGGGATGTTACCTTTAATGAGACTACAATGTGGAAGAATGAATCATCTGAAATAGAAGTAGAAAGTCGGAAAATAGCGGTGTTTGAACCGAATGAGGAACCAGCGAAGTCTGTCCACATAGACGAGAATTTAGAAGATGAAGGTTCTGATGAAGACTTAGAATTGGGAACAACTAATGGTTCAACCCAAGAACCAGAACAAGAGGTACAAGTAGAAGAAACACAATCGAAAGTAGGAAGAAGCTACATATTATGATAGTATTGCTCATAGGAAAGAAAAAGAAATACTCGCCAAACCGTAACGGTTTGCGGATATTGTTGCATATGCATTACCAATTGTAGAAGAAGAAATTCCTTCCACTTATAAACAAGCTGTCAAGACAGTTGAAAAGGTGAAATGGAAGAAAGCCATGAGTGAGGAGATGGATTCTCTTGACAAGAATGGAACTTGGGAGCTGGTGGAGCTACCTAAAGGAGAGATAGCAATTGGATGCAAGTGGGTATATACAAAGAAGGAAGGATCTCCAAGTGCAAGCAATGTAAGATACAAAGCAAGGTTGGTAGCTAAGGGTTACGCGCAAAGGGAAGGGATAGACTATAATGAAGTGTTTTCTCCAGTGGTAAAGCATACTTCCATTAGAATTTTACTTGCTTTGGTGGCGCGGTTTGATCTCGAGCTTGTACAACTTGATGTGAAAACTGCTTTCTTACACGGTGACTTGGAGGAGACGATTTATATGAAGCAACCTGAGGGGTTTGAAGTAGCAGGTAAAGAAGATTGGGCATGTAACTTGAAGAGATCGTTGTATGGCTTGAAGCAGTCTCCAAGGCAGTGGTAAAAACGATTCGACAAGTTTATGAAGACACAAAAGTACACAAGCAGCAACTATGACTCTTGTGTGTACTTCAAACAGCTCCAAGATGAATCCTTTATCTACTTACTTTTATACGTAGATGACATGCTTATTGCGTCTAAGAGTAAGGTGGAATTCAATGATTGAAAAATCAGTTGAGTAGTGAATTTGAGATGAAAGATCTCGGTGAAGCAAGGAAAATTTTGGGCATGGGAATTGAGAGAGATAGGAAATCTGGCACTATTTGTCTCTCTTAAAAGTCTTATTTGAAAAGGGTATTGAAGCGTTTTGGTTTAGAAGCCAACTCTAAACTGGTAGGACAACCTCTGGCTCGACACTTTAAATTGAATGCTGAACAGTCACCGAAAACAGTGGAGGAGCAAAGGTTAATGGTTGAAATACCGTATGCAAGTGCTGTTAGGAGCCTTATGTATGCTATGGTATGCACTAGGCCTGATATTTCACAAGTCATTAGTGTGGTTAGTAGATATATGCATAATCCAGGGAAGGAACATTGGCTGGCTATGAAGTGGATTCTGCGGTATATTCAAGGTACCGTAGATGTTGGATTGAAGTTCTCACGAAATGAGAGAACTGGTTGCAAAGTAGAAGGATACTGTGATTCCGATTACGCTGGTGATTTGGACAAGTTTCGGTCCACTACTGGGTACGTTTTTACAGCTGCGAGTGGACCGATAAGTTGGAGGTTAACCTTACAATCAACAGTAGCATTATCGACAACCGAAGCTGAATATATGGCTGTTGTAGAAGGTATAAGGGAAGCCGTTTGGATGAAAGGTTTGTTTGAGGAGTTGGGGATTCAACAAGAGCAAGTAAGCATGTATTGTGACAGTCAAAGTGCAATACACCTAGCTAAGAACCAAGTTTATCACGCTCGAACAAAGCACATCAATGTACGATATCACAAAGTATCGTTGGAAATCGTTGAAGAAGGTGGAATTCAAAGATTGATAACAAAAAGAAAAAAAATTGAACCTAATAAGGAAAGATATAAGAAAAGATTGGAACCGCCAACAATCCAAAGAAAATTTAAGTACACAATTATAAAATTTAAAATATATGCTTACCAAAGTGGTGATCAAGTGAAAAGTTTAGACATTGTCTAAACTTGATCAACATTGTGCATATTTGAAGACACCTTAGGGTGTAGTGGTGACTCGCAGCACATGTGAAGCCCAAAACTTTGAAAAAGATCCCACCAAAAGTAAATATAACAAGGTGAAGCATCTTTTGATGATTGAAGAAGTGAAGCATCTTGATGAGTGAAAGCATTAGGGATAGTGAGAATCGAGCGCCAAAAGATATACAAATAAAATGTCAAAAAGTTTGAAGGAAATGGAATGTCGATTTCATGCCAAGGTGGAGAAATTAGAGAATAGTGAAGTTGTCCTAGAAATCTTGCCAAGGTGGAGAATTGTTAGTTATTGGCTTGATTTAGGAAAACACTATACAAAATGCGAGCCATTCGTTGCAAGATTCACAAACTACGGAACAAATCTCACACTTGATAATGTTTGAATATATAACAAACTAACCATTGTCAAAGAGCAATATGACCCATTTCCAGAAAGATCAAACTAAATTGGAAATTTTGGTCTCGTTGGAAAGCTGAGAGAGTCTCCTTTAATATAAAAATGATAAGTAGAAGCAAAAGGATACGATTTCCCTAAATCAGTTTGCACCTCCTCAAGTATTTTAGGAATATGTTTTTCAAGTTACATTAGGAAATAGTTATCTATTTAGGACTCCTCAAGTATTTTAGGAATATGTTTTTCAAGTTACATTAGGAAATAGTTATCTATTTAGGACTTCTATTTCTAGGCAATTCTAGATTATTCCTAGGCCTATAAATAAGAGTGTAACCCTTTGGTTATTGTATCCTAGTCTGAATTGTTAGAGGTGTGTGAAGAAACAGTTTGTCTATTCTCTAAGTTTCAATAAGAAGTTTATTTGCTGCAGTGGAGTAGGCACATTGCCGAACCACTATAACTCTTTGTGTTCTGCACTTTATTCCGCGTAGTTTTCTGTTTTTTGTGTGAAGATCTTGGGGTGTTTAGGAAGTAGCTAATCTTAAGCATAACAAGGAAAAAAGTAACAAAATTATGCTTGTTTACAGAATGGATCAATCATGTGTGCTTAATGAACAGGAAAAACAATCAGACATTTTCAGTTATCTTGCTGAAACTCTCAATGGATTCCCTATATCCACTCTACAAAATTACAGATCAAGTCATGCAAATATACTACAATACCAAAAAATAAAACGAATCGTTTACGTACATAAAAATACAACGATATCTATAGCTCAATTGCTGTGGCAAAATTCTCAATAGCAATGGGACCTCATTAAGTGTCATTTTAATAAGATTAAATGTCCACCATTCATCTCATGGCATCATCTCAAACAACCTTTATGCAAGGCTGCCACATATAAAAAAAAACATGACTATATTTACCTTTATTTGAAGCTAGCTGAGAAGCATAACAATCTGGAAGAGTAGTATTAGTTTCCCTAGTGTGAATTAGGTTAGCATTAATACACCTAACAGGATATGCTTTACATTGCAACAGACCTTAAATGGATAAATGCTAACCAAATTCAGCTAGGAACGACATTTTCTCCCTCTGCAGTTTTACACTCTGACAATGTTGTGCATCATTTAGAAATATATTATATCAAAGACACCAATGTAATCACTGTTATAAAAAAAGGTGGTCTTTGACTTTGATATTTGAGAGTCATTAGAGGGACAGGATTGGCCGAAGAGGGTCATCTCGCGGTCGGGATCGTCCGGATCGAGCTATGACTTGGACGGCCAAGAAAGTTTAGTTACGGGTCGTGGGTTAATGAAATACTAAAAGCTCATAATAGTAGTCGCACCCGAAAGCTTTTTTTTCTTCTTTAACCTGTGTATCTTCTATCCATTCCTCTCCTCCCCTCTCCTCTATTCTCCTCTTCAAAGAAAATCATCAGAATCTACACTATACGATTCTTTCTGCCAAATATACGATTCATCTTTGGAACATCTTCTCATACACTACCAGGTCCACCCCCACCACCAGAATCTACACATTCATCTACTTCTCCTTCTCCAGCAACAACAAAGATTCGGTGAACCACAACGCCATCTTCACAAACTTGAGAAAATCCATGCAATATCTTCGTCTTCTTTACGTTGATTTCAGTTGATCTTGGAATTTGCTAGGTAAGAATAGATTTTGGTGATATTAATTGATTTTTATAGGTTTTTAATAGTAATTTTGAGTTTGTGATTTTCTGTTTAGGTTTTTAATTTGTTGCTTTCTTTTGATTAATCCTGCTTAGTCAATATATTATGTTGATTTGGTTTTTGTTTTTTATCTTGCGATTGAGGTTTTTCAACATCCGGAGTATGATTAGGGTTTGGGAATCTTTCATTCCATATGATTTACATATTTGATTCTGAGAAAAAGTTTTAGATCATGAGTCAGCCGTGACAAAATTCAAAAATCAGTGATTCAAATTTTTTACATGAAACAAATTCATTTCAGCCTTCGAATTCTTTAGATATCATTGAGGTTTGGATAGATTAAATTGGGGTTGCGGTTATAGATATCCGGGTAACTTTTGTGGTCGAATGAGAGGCTGGGTAAATTTTTTGAAGTGTAGGGAATGGTTTTTAGAGAAATTGAGTGGAAAAATGGTGCAGCCTCAGTGCATTTAAAATGTATTAATTGTTGTTTTGTGTAATTTTTTTAGTGGCAGTGGCTATGTCTGGGTTATATAATAGCTTCGTACTTCTTATTAGTCTTCACATTACTTTTTTTTTTGTTTTTCTTTGGTCTGGTGTTGTGTTAGCTTAGAGCTGGATTAATGTGCAACTGTTCTTTGTATTACAAGACTAATTATTTTTGATTGATTTTTTAGTATTTGTGAGAATTTGCTATGGTCAACTGATTACCAGAAACAAATATACCGTGGCTCTCTTAGTGCATGATCGTTTTTGTTTCGGATGATCATTTGAGCTTAGCAAATTTGGCCTAGCTTCGGAATGTTGAGGCTCACTGCTACGAAGAGTTTTCTTGAAGTTGATTCGGATAATGGGAACTGTGAGACAATCTGATTCTGGAAATTCCAGTGGGGGTATGTGATTGCTAATGTTAGGTTTAATTATTCTATGGGTATCCTATACGATCAACCTAAACTAATTTTGAAGAAATTGGGTGGGAAAGATTGGTCTAAGCTTACCTGAGAAATGGTACATCAACTTGATAGGAGCTAAAATGCATTGGGTCAGTGCATTTAAAAGGTATAGCTGTTTTGTGTGATATTGTTGTGGCAATGGTTGTCTGAATTGTATAATACATTTGTTCCTTTTTATTAGTTTGCACTTCTTTTTCTGTTTGATGCGATGTTAGCTTGGTGCAGGAATAATGCACGACTGTTCAATGAAGATGATATAGAATCAAGGAAAGATCATACTATTGTCAGAGCTTTGAAAACATATTTGAGGTACTATTATCAGGATTGAATCCAGATATACAAGAGATCGGTGGGGGTGATTTTTTTAATTGAAGGTTTTTATTATTTGAACTTGCCTCTTACCTTTTCTACTCACGGCGTTTCATACTCTGGGTTCTGTATTAGAGATTTTTCCACTCTTTACTTAATAAGAGGTATGACACTATGACTTCCATTAGTCCGTCTTTTTTTCTCCCTCTCTATAGAACTGTGAACGGTACCATGTAAAATCAAATCGATTGGTAAATATTCCCCAATTTGTATTACAATAAACAAATATGTCGTTCCATGTTAACGATGTTTTTGTTTCGTCTCATGTAAAAAGTTTATGGTGTTTCAGTTTCAAAAAAAATGGTATGTGGGTTGGTTTTTAACTATGCAGTTTCGTAAAATCATGCAATGGAAAGTTGTTCGACTAAGCAAGCTTTGGTATGTGGATGTATATAGATTACAATACAACACTAGCTTCGGTCTACTTATGTCGTAGAATAACACTTCGATTGAGGATAACTTTTGTAGCTACCAATGACATGGCAGCATGAGGCCTTTGGGTTAACTAATTAGCTCTGACGTATAGGAAAATTGGTATCAATCATTACGTGATTAAATTACATGTGTTGTGTTGTCAAAGTTCATAGTTTCTAACTACAAATTTGGACTCACGACTCTTACTGGCACATGGAACGAGATGAGGCTGTAGAAGCAACGACGACGGGTGTCACACCACTAACTTATGTTGAAGGTAATTTTCCTGCTGCCTGCTACTTCGCATACACTTCGTAAATATTGTACTTAGTCACAAAGCTTGGTTGTACCACCTAAATTCTATGTCACGTGGTTGGCTACATTAGTAAATGTTGTAATGAAGAATAACTCTGATGGTGCTAAGAGTTCCTAATTTCTACTACAACTTTTGACTCACGACTCTTATTGGCACATGTCGAGATGAAGCAGTAAAAGCAACAACGAGGGGTGTCAGACCACTAACTTCCATTGAAGGTAATATTCCTGCTGCCTGCTACTTCTCATACACGTCATACATATTGTACTTAGTCACAAAGCTTGGTTATTCTACCTAAATTCTATGTCGCGTGGTTGGTTACATTAGTAAATGATTATTATATAGAATAACTCTGATGGTGCTGAGACTGGATCTTTACCACATTTGTTGTTTGGGGTTTTAGTTGTTTTAGAATATCATGTCATAACCTCATCAGTTTTGTTGTTTGGGAAGAAAAGCCAACTTATTGAAATTGGAGTTTGCATTTTACTCGAAGTTAATTTTGTGGTGTTGTGCGGAGTAGTGTTGTTGATTGTGCATCCAGGACGATTACCATTAGTTGGTCAAGTTTAAATACCTATATGTTCAGACTCACGTAGGTACAAATATTAGGATGCTTTATTGTTGGACCTATGCTATTGAGGATAGTATAGTAACCACTAACCATCTTTTGGAAGTCTGGGAGCACATCCAAACATGTTTATCTACATTTGGGCACTTATCACTTTTGGGGAGAGATTTCCACCATATATTTGTCCTTCTTAACAACTTCACTCTCCGAAACACAAGGAAAAATGCATAAATCCACCAAGGGAATAGGAAATTCTCTCCGAGATTCGGGGTTCTTATGAAGGTTTACTGTGGGAGTCAACAGTGGTCCAGTTACCCCAGAGAAGATTAATAATATTATTTCCAATTTGTATCTGCTTTATCAGATTGAGAGTTTTGAAATGAACCACATATTTGCTTATAGCCCAAGACTGAACAGTGAACCTCGGCAAAGTAGTCATAGTAAGCCCACAAGTCATCTCTACTCTTTGAGTTTGTTGATACACTAGAGTTTTAGAATTTTATCTTTTTTTTATTGACTTCGGAGTTGTTTTTTATGCCGGTTGAGACATGTATACTTCTTTACTTCACTTTTTTTTTTTCCAAGTCTGTAAAAATGGTTTTCGAAAAATAAACAAAAAACAAGTAACATCTGATAAGGGAATCACACGTCTACTTGGTCTAGGTGATTGACCACATTGGGTATCTCTATGGTTATCTACTTTTCTGGAAAAACAATAATCATATTTTAGCATCACCACTATGTAAAAATGGTTTCTTTTATCTGAACATTGGATTCAAGTAATCATCATAGTATATGTTGTTGATATTTTGTGTAGGCGAACATTTTTATGTTAAGAAAATCCTACAATGGTTGTGATCTTTTGTTCTTCGCCTCCTTTGCATTTTAGGGTTACTACTTCATCATGAACATAATTTACTCTATTGTTTGGTGATATCATATCGGCAACGTCGGGACTGAGAATGAGGGAACTATTTTTTTTATTTGGTTCTGTTCTTTTCAGTTATAGAGGTCATTTGTTTACTAGGATTCAGTGTTTGTAATGGAAAGTTTTGTTCGATATACTTGATAGATTTGAGATTCTAATTTCTGCCATTAACTTGATTGATGAAATGACTCAATTTGTAATGGATTCTTTTATCACAACCTTATCTGTTTTGAGGATTGATTAAAGCGTCTCTGCAGATTAAAAAATATAGTTGATCATTGTCTTTCTCAAATTTCAGCAACTAAAGTTCAACCAATTTGTTCAACTGTTCTGAATGAATCTTCCAAGCGCAAAGGTACTATTGAAGACTAATTTAGCTCCATTTTAGGTTTGTCATATTAAGGTATGTTATCAAATGTGTACTTCGGTTTTAGACCATGCATAAAATGTCATTCCATTTTGTTTCGATGTAGATATATAATTTCACCAATATTTATTTATTTGGCAGATCATAGCGATGAACTAGCTTCTTTGGCAAGGGACTTAGAGATGGATTTTTTACTTGAAGGGTTGGGGCGAGAATTTCGGGTTCACGTAAATACATCTTTCAACTTACTCCTGTGTTTGCGAGAATGCGAGCACCAAAACCATAAAAAGAGTTTTTAATATGTGATATTTTTTTATCTAATCAGTGGCCATCTGTAAAGTATATTTAAGTTAATGACGTCAACTCAAATTAACATGATTTCATAATGATATAATTTGAACAATTGAGAAATGCCTTAGGCTTTGCTCTCTCTCTCTCTCTCTCTCTTTTTTTTTTTGAGTTCGTAATAGATATAATATAGCAAACTGATGTACTATATTACTTCGGCTCCTGAATTAGATTACACTTAATTTATGAATGATATATCTCTAAGATTGTAATATTTTCTCATATTATCCAATCCTTTTCTTAATAACTCTGATGAATGTTGCCTCTCTAACAGAAACCTGGAACTTTAGTTTTAAATATCTTATGGTGGTACCGAGACTCTAACTAGGACAAACTTAGTTCTACTTAAATTTCTTATATGTTTTCGTGAGATTGAATCACTCTATCTGGAAATTTAAGGAATCCTTGGTGCTTTGTATGTACTCACATGAAAACTTATCTTTTAACTATTTCTTTCGATTGTGTTTGGTCATTTCAGTTGCGCTGCAGTACACATAAGCTCCTGATGCAAGGTGATCTTGAAAGGAAAAGACTTGAAGGTAGTCGAATTGCCTCATTGTTAACTTTTCCTTCGTAGAAAGGTAATGCAGTAAACATTCCATTTTGCAATTAAGATAGCGAAAATGTTCCAGTTCAAATTTATATGCATAGATGCCAAGCCACGCTTGCTAAAAGGTAATAAGTATATGATTCGTCGTGATTTTGATGGTTCTAATATAGTGTGTCTTGCTATCTTAGCTCAATTGGTAGAGCACATGGTCTGCAACCATGTAGTTGTGGGTTCGATTCCTGCAGATGACACAAAAATTATGTGATTAGACTTCTATATATCGGCGTAGTAGTGATTAATTGATGAATCGTGTTGATATGAATCATCTTTTATCATTTAGTTTATTGGTGATACAAAAACTTATGTAACGAAATTGTTCTGGCCATATGCTAAAACCGATTATTTAAGTTTTTCTTTAGGTTTTCAAAACCCACACGCCTAACGGTAATGATAATAAACATAATCAGTCAAAACCATTCGATCACAGAGAATGACGCAAGAGATAGTAGGCAGTATGCATCAAGATAAATCCTATGAAGTTTCGATTTGCATCTCGGGTTTGATTTTGTTGGATGGTAAATAAAGAAAACTTTGGAAGACTGAGATTTCTGTTTTCTTTTCCTCTAATATCTATAACTAGGCTTCCCTGTAAAATTGCTCACCTGGCTATGACATAAATTCTGAGGTTTGTTCTCTCTTATCTTCTTCTGATGTCATTCTGATGTTGTTACTTTTGTATTCTCCTTCTTAGTAAGATTCAATTATGCTTGATCAAGTCTTCTTTTGATTGAAATATTTGATCGGTTGAATGCTGCCTGATGTTTCTTATTTAATAGATCTTTAGATGTAGCAACACAAAAGTAATCAGACCAAATCTCTATGAACTTTGATATGTTTGAAGTGTTTATAGTTCTTTTTGTCTTCTCTTCTTCAGTTCTTCACATTATATGTGATTTAGTTTCTGTTTCACTACATTAATCACCTGTTTAATTTCTATTTGATTTTGTTTCTGTTGCAAACTCTACTTCAATCAATACTTTTCTCAATCACTAAGCAGAAAGTTGTGTTTTTTTCTTCCATGATAGAAAAAAATGGGAGAAAAAATAATGTGGTTACGAAGAGCAACAAATGAAGTGACCTTTTTCTCTACCGAGCATATTTCAATATATTTAGAGAATGATACAGAACAAAAGTGCCTAAAAATTGTCTTCATTACCTGTGTGTATATTTGTTGATGTGTACAGGTCAGTTGCTAACGAAGATTTTACATCAGATGATTCTGATGAATTTTGTGGTCTTTCAGATGATGAGTAAGACGTTGCTACACAGAGCATTGTAAACCAAAATGAAGATATACACTTATATGTTAGTCATTATCCTGGTGAAATGGATATTGAATGTCCAATTTGTGAACCACTGCATTGGATCGACGAGAGAACATCCGTCTAACAATCCATCCTTCAAAAAAATTTGTCGCTAAGGAAAAGTAATACTTCCTGCACTGCGAGAGCCTCCTCGGGAACTGATGGATTTACTTGACAGAGATGAAGTCAGGTCAAGGTATTTCAGAGATATCCAAGAGTATAATGCTTCAAATTCTTTTACCAGTATTGGTTGTAAACAACATAAGAAAGTTTTAAATTATATGATCCTTATCAAGCCCTGGATGTTCATAAAAAACGGAATCCCCAACTAGATAAAGATGTTCTTGGAATAATTAGGGAAAATATCTCAAAACATAATGTGTTTTGCACTAAATATTCCCAGGCACAAGAGATTATGAGAAATAAATAAACTTCAATCTAGCAGACCAAAATTTCGAAGTCATCATGCACTAAAAATAAACTTCAGATGATAGGCGATATAACCTACCAACGGCTGACGTAGTTTAAGTTATACTACCTGGAGATGGTCCTCAAAAGTCGAACTTCAGAGATATCATACTTCATCATCGGCAGGGGAATATTTATTCAAACGTATTTTAAAGTCCCACCCTATATACTTGCCCTTATATTATGTTTTACTCTTTCCATAGACGAATGATTTGGCATCCTGATATGAAATAGCTGGATCCTTCCACAAGTGAGTATTCTATCATCCTAAGAGGAAAAAAACAGTTTCACAGTTTCCGTCCTTTTAAGCGTCCAGGTGAGTATTCTGTCATCCTAAGAGCAAAGAGTACTTGATGAAAAAGGACTTTCTCGAACGGGGTGAATCCCGACGATGGAGGTAAGTCATACGTGTTACCATCGACTTTTATTGATGGTCCTAGGAATATGTATGAGATTTATCAAGATCCAACGGCCATTACACAGTTTAATAATCATCCAGATATCTTCTAACAATAATTGGGAATCCGCATTGACCAGAAATTAAAGATAACCTTCTACCCCATAAATATGCTTCAGATCGTCCTGATATCATAGCCCGTGTCTTTGAGTTGAAGAGAGCCGAGTTGATGAAAGAAATCAAGAAAGGGAATGTGTTCAGAAAAGTAGTTTCTCATGTGTTCACGACTGAATTTCAGAAACGTGGTTTACCTCATACGCATGCTCTTATATTCTTGGATGGTCCTGAAAAAATTAAGATAGTTGAACAGGTGGATAAATTTGTTTGTGCGAATTTCCTGATGAAACAATCAGTCCAGATTTATTTGAGACTGTTAGCAATTGCATGGCACATGGTCCATGTGGTTTGGACTCCATGTGCATGAAAAATGGAAAATACAAGAGCAACTCTGGAGAGGACAAGTGACAGAACTCTATTGGTTGGAGCATTAAAATTTGAATTACATTTCGTTTACACTATGTATTTAACTGACCGTTTGTAACACCCTTAGCGAAAATGTGGGTGTACAATACTTATGTGATTATTTACAGCTAAATAATAACTTACAGTTGGTTTACACCAAATACTTAACGGTAAGTTAGAGGCGCCGTCGGATGTAGACAATACATACGTCAAAAAATAAACCCAATCATATCGTGTTCTTAAGTCATTATCCCGGTAAAAATTTCACGTCCAACCCTAAAAACTATTCTTCTCTGCCGTCCTCCATCTCTCGCCTCTTTTCTTCTCTGTTCTCCGCCGCATTTTGATTTCTCTAACAGGAACGAAGAAGTAAGGCACATCAGGTGTGATTGTTCATCACATGTTCTTATTTTTAATGAAACACTCTGTTTTCTATTTTGTAAGTTATGGTTTACTTCTTTTTTAAACTTTTAAGTATGGGTTTGTTTGATCTTTAGCATAATCATGATGTAAACTCATCCCATCTCGCCTCAAACAGTCATCGTACGTACTGATTTATTAGCCAACTCATTTTATCTGTATCAACCCTTATCTAATAGACTAACCTTTTTTTTTTTTTTTTTTTGTTGCAGAGATTAATGTTGATTCACATAAGAAAAATCTTATCGAGACCAAGCTAATATGAAGCAAGGTTATTACGTATTATTTTCCAATATGAAAGTACAAGCATGGATGAAGGCAGGTATCCAATATATCGTCGTAGCTACAATAGGAAGGAGATGATTGTCCACATGGGATACAAAGCGAACAACACAAATGTTGTTCCGTACAACCCATATTTGTCTAGGATGTTCAACTGCCACATTAATGCTGAGATCTTTAGGGGTATAAGGGTTGTTAAATGCAAACACAAATATATCTATAAAGGTCACGATCATGAAACAATAATTGTTGGTGAATATGATGAGGTGTAATTCTACATTGATGCAAGGTATATTGAGCCATCTGAGTTTCTATGGCATTTATAAAGTCACTAAATGCACACGTGAAGAATCTAATGTAGTTCCTTTGTCTATTCATTTTTCAGGCCAACAAAGAATCGAGTATCGTCGCAAGAATTCTATTGCCAAAGCATCAATAGTTTCCACAATTTGTATGAGACAAAAAATGGATCGAAAGTAAGGAATGATGGTTTTGCAATTGCAAGCATGTACTTTGTCAGTCCCAATGCTGGTCAATCGTATTACCTGCGTTTAGTACTCATTGTTATAACTGGTGCAAATTCATTTAACAAGCTGAAAATAGTCGGGGATGGTGATGCTAGGAAACTGCATAGTACATTTAAAGGAGCGTATATTGCACTTGGAATTTTAGGAGATGACAATGAATGGTCTAAGTGTTTACAAGAGGCAGTAGTGATGAAAACTGGAGTTCAACTAAGAAAAATTTTCAAGATTATTTTATGTATCTGTAATCGAATCAGCCATATTTGATGGTCTATATTTTATACTGCGCACAAAGTATATATAAAATATAGGAGCAAGTATTTGATATTGGGTTGTACCTTCTGGACGAACAACTACGTGAATCTGGAAAGTCTATTTAAGATTTCGAAGATATGCTAAGACCAAAATTTACATGGAGTGATGTTGTTGGTGACAAGTTCATGTAGGAGCATCAGTGCCTTTAACTCGCATTGCGTGATCCTGAAGTCGAAGAGTGTATCAGGAAGATCAGTTTTGGCCTTTACACCGTGTTTAATCCTGTGAGAGATGGAGGCGGTAAACATTTTTTTCTCAATGGAAGTGCAGGAAGTGGTAAATTTTTTTTTGCATAACATATTGGCGTCTAGATGCACAAATACTAAACACGACCAAACAACATAAAAAAATCGATAAAGGTTGAGCCCGGGCCGTAGGCCCGGGTGATACCTAGTAAAAATATAAGAAACCACAAATCTTAAAGCGTGCCTCCTACTGTTAAAGCGGAATGCCTGCTACGAAGCAAGTCGAACCTTAACTGATTAAACCAAACAACTCAAGCTAATTCGAAGTTCAAGTTCAAGTTCAGTTTAATTTAAAAGTAAGTAAAGCCAAACAATCAAAATTCAAGTATGATTTGGGAGTTACTCTCCGTCATTCAAAATTCAGCACCCAAATTCAATGCCCTGCTGGTCTACTAAGTTTAAAAAAAAATTAGAAGAAAAATACTACATGAAGAGTCATCGAATATGTACTATTCTCATAATTAATTTATCGTCATCGAGAACATGACCTATGGTCTCATATTAGCCTCTGAAGACCTGCAATAGTGCAACATGCAAAATTTTGTGTTCCAAAAAAAGTTTTTTCATTAGGTTTATGAGCTCTAGCCAAAAGGGCTTTGGAAATTGAAACTTACCTTGATTTTTCGGTGCAGAAGAAAGTCTCGAGGACAACTGATGCAGGGGAATAAGAAACCCATCAACAACATAGCGAAAATAATTAGTCCGAAACTTTAGAAGAAACACTGGAGGCAATCATGTCTGGAGGACAAAGTAGAAGGGTGGTGATACCTTCTGAATGAGCATAAGCAGTCCATGAATAAATAGAGGAGTGGTGCAGAGGATTGGTGCAGTTGATCCCACATTCATACCATCCAAAGAACTGAAGAAGAACCATGCTGGTATCTTTGGATCATCTTCCTCGAGCAAATCTGCATGAGCATAAGCACGGAATTATAATCCTTTGCCCTAGACAATAAATTATTGAATTAAGACTATCCACCATCTCACGATTCAATAGTAATAGATATATTGCAGCATTCATAAACAGGCTCCACAGTAAGTCCAAGGAAAACCTGAGCTTTAGCTTATAGGAATTGTCAAAGAATCAGATAAGCACCATAGTGTATGAAGAATGAGGAAATGCGTAAACTACCCTTACAAAACCTTGGTACTCAAATAAACAACTATAGTTTGTGGACTAAGAGTATAAGACTAACTAATCTCCATTCCCCATTTATCTAAAGAGATAAAACAGAATCGAATGTAACTAAGATGGTAATCAGAGTTCCTTTACAGAAAATAAAAAATGAGTAGTTTAAGAGAGAGAAAGGTTATACAGTGGTCTAGACTTTCCTCTCACCATCCTAATTTATCACAACCCTCTCATTCGTAGGCGTGACACTTTTTCCATGCTAGTGTACTTACTCGTTGGCAGTACAAACTGTATAACAATATATTACAGTGTTGCCTTTTACTGATGTGTATCAATAGGTTCTGTTGCTCGTTGAGTTCTAACGACCGAAGTTATAATTGCAATCATTTCAGATGATCTCTGAGAAGTGATGACTGGTGTTTCCATTGTTATCTTTTCAGGTTTTGTGTTTTGTAGAATCACAACATCCCCTATGTAATGTGCAAATACCATGAATTCACATCATGGTTTCCCCCACATTTTGATGGGCCATAAGCTACTTCAGTTACCACACTTGAAGTGAATTTATGGTTTCCTTAATTTTCTGAAGATTGAATATTTTCCTATTTTGGTGTCTCTACGTTAATTTTCCCCAAAAACATATCTATATTTTTTTTTATATATAAATTTCTACCTTTACAATTTTGCACAACACCCAAAAAATAAGCAAGTGTATTATTGCAAATGAAGAAAGTTACCTTGATTGAAGACCACAATCGGTGCTTCTTTTCAAAAGGTAGAATCTGCAAAACATGGCAGAAAAAATGAATCAGTATGTGCTCATCATAAAAGCCATACAGATTGTGCAACCCAATTGGTGTAAACTTATGTTTTGTAGAAGAGCTAGATCTTGCAACGGGATGACCATGTTCATAAAATAATGGGTTGACACGCTCCAACAAACACGACCATACCATATATAGTCCAGAGTGTCAACCTCCCTATGGTAATTTTTACTTTCGATTAGCATTTTGGTCCACCACAGGTCACCGTCATCCTCAAGAACTTTCTTATGACACAGGGCAGGCTAAGTAGCACCAACCATTGTCAATGAGTATTTTGGATGCGGTTGCATTGCACATGAAGAGATTAGCAGTCTGCATACATCTGTGGAACATTAAAAGGCAGGCTATACACTTAATGACCTTAAAGGAGAAACCTAGGTAAATCTATACGATACGTACTACATAAGCCTATGTGCACAAAATATACATCATAAGCACGGAAGTATCATCCTTTTCCCTAGACTTGCAACATTCATAAAGGCTCCACAGCAAGTCCAAGGAAAACCTGAGCTTTATCTAATCAGGAATTGTCAAAGTAATCAGATAAGCTCCATGGTGTGTAGAGAATGAGGGAATACTTCCGTGTCTTTTTCAAAGTAATCAGATAAACTCCATATCCCTGCAGAACGATTCAGTATTGTTTCCTGACATGATAGGGTAGCTGAGGCTTTTAAAAATACCTTTTTGATTTTTATGTATCTCCCCCTTTTTTCTTTCCTTGAAGAAACCCTAACTTCCCAATCCAAAAAATTGTAACAATCGAATAAAAGGGTTTAATCCAAAACCCAAATAAAAAAGAACAAATTTTTGGAAGCGTAATCAATCAAAATCAAATTAATTCGGTAATTTCCAAAATAAGACACCAACAAAAAATATAAAGCAGATACTAAATTTTAATAAACCCAATTTCCCAAAAGACCTGAGCTTTAAGCTTTAAACAATCGGATCGGCACAATAGGGAATGTAGAATGAGAGAATACGCTAGACTTACCTTTGCCAAATTGATCAGCAAAATCGTGAAAATCAATTCATGTGATGAATAAGCTTTAAGCTTTAAATTAACACCGAGATAAAAGGTGGAAAATTGGGGTTGAATTTTTAAGACCTGAAAGATATCTTCTTCCGTGTTTCTTCCACCAGTGAATGAGTATCCATTGTTGAGAATTTGAGCTTGGATTTGGAGAGGAGAGGGATCGAAAAAAAGAAAAATAGGTTTTATGTGATATAAACAGAATGGAAAAGACTGTTTTAGGGCTTGAGATGAGCAGAATGAAATATCTGGACGGCCTAATATAGCCCCGTGCTTCACCCCGCTATTTCGGTTGAGCCACATTCTCATCCCGTAACAGTATTAAAAATTTGTGGCCGTCCGAGTCAAACTCCATCCGGATGATCCCGACCGCCGGATGATAATTTTCGGCAAATCCTGTCCACTGATTGACTCTTTGATCAAGGAGACAAAGTGCACCTTTTTTTATAACAGTGATGTATACAAACGCAATTTTGGAGAGTTTTCGGACATATGGTCAGATTGCATAGTCAGACAAATTTGTTCAAACTCTCTTACATGATGATATGGTTTTCACAATCAACTCCTCGATATATTGGAAGTATTTGTATCATGCTTGCATTCAGTTCAAATGGGCCATCAGTCTGGGGTAAGACAATACATGGGAACATACTTGTTTTGTTGGGATACATGTACTCATGGAGAGTACGGGGTCTATCCATACAATCACCCATTGTCTCAACCTAGGAAGATTTAACAATAAATGAATGTGGGATTTCACCTAGGAGAACTTAATAATAATTTTATGACAAGATGCAATAGAGCCTAGACAGTATACCAATCCAACAATATGAACGATTCGTACCACTCACACAAGATCACACAGCCACAGGGTACAAGAGAGTACTTACCTCCTGCCACAACCGAAAGGATGGACAAACAAAATCATCTTCCTTTTTCGTCTTTCTCTTTGGCCAAAGTGGTGGTTTCTCTAGCACATGACAATTCCCCGGTACGGAACCATGACTAGATGTAACAACGACCTTGTTGTTATTCCCTGGACTTAGTATTGAATATTGGAGAGAATACATTCTTATGTCTATGGGGAATGCTATTGGTAGACCAATTCGTATTGATCCTACAACTTTGAAAAAAGAAATAGGATATTATGCTAGCATTTTGGTGGAAATTGATCTTGCAAATGAAGTTCCAAATAAGGTAGTAGTTGAATCGAAGTACTGTAAATTTGAACAAGAAATTAGAATATCCAAACTACCTAAATTCCGTAGTAAGTGCAAAATTGTGGGTCACTTGGTAACTGAGTGCAGAGTTGCAAGGAAAGAACGGAATCAAAGAGTGAAGAATAACAATTTACAGAAACCTTAATGGAGGTACACTCAAAAAAAAGTCACAATTCAGAGCTCAGGTGGATTTGATATTTGTTTTCCTGCTAGTTCCAGCTTGGAGGCAGGTAAAGACTATGTTGAAGAAGAAGTTGATGCAATAATTCCTCCTATTCATATTACTACTCCTTCTTTTAATAAGGAGAAAGGTTTTACTGGTCTTCTAGAGTCACCAAATGATTTCCCCACTTTATTTGTGAACAAAATTATTGATGTAGGTGCAAGTGTGCAGTCACTACATTCTATTATTGAGATACCACCTAACATAATAGTTCCAGAGCAATTGAATAGTAGTGAAGCTGAGTCAAATACAGGAGCAAAGACAAACAATACTTTAACAACTCAAGTTTTATCAAATACAAATGTTGAGGTAACAAATTCAGATGGATGGAAGAATGTAATTAGTTCCAACTTCAAAAAGTGAATAACATCTCCAATTCGGGTAAAAGTTTTGCTTCTCCCAAGAAATTTCAAGCTTTAATTGAGGTTCTTTGAAAAATATGATCAAATTTTCTCTAAAGTAATTAGCAAACCTGTTAAAGGGAAAAATGCTAAAGGAGTTCCTAATGTTATCACTAGGAAGCAAGCAAGTACTTCAGTTAAGTCAAATGTTAGTGTGTGAGGAACTAATACCTCTCAGTTAACTATTTCTCAATGAAAGTTTTATATTGGAATATCAAAGGCTTGAAAAGAATTCAAGCCAAAGATAAATTGAGGAATTTAGTAAAAAAAAATTTAGTCCTTCATTATTATGGGTAGCTGAACCAAAAATAAAAGTTTCTAATAGTGGAATTAAGCGTTTGAATTTAGCTGGAATGAGCAAAATGATTATTCATAATTCTAGTGATACTTCAAAAGGCAATATATGGCTTTTTTGGAATTCATATTTATCTAGACCTGTTGTGGTATCATCTTCAAGTCAAGATATTACTGTTAAGGTTGGAGATGTGATGGTAACTGGAATTCATGCAGCATGTCTTACTGTGGACAGAAGGGAATTATGGGAAGAGTTGATTGGTATTAGTCAAATGAATTACCCTTGGATGATAATTGGGGATTTCAATGTAGTGTTGAGTTATGATGAAAACTTTGGAGGTAGAAGACCACTCAGGGTGGCAATGCAGGATTTCAGAGATTGTTTAGAGTCATGCAAACTTATTCAAGCTACAAGAACTGGAATCAAATTTTCTTGGTGCAACAATATAGCTGGAAAAAAAAGAATTCCATGTGATCTTGATAAAGCATTCTATAATCTTAACTGGTTGGAGAAATTTGATGGTTGGTCTTATAAAGTGGGTGTCAGAGGCACATCAGATCATGGTCCATTATTTGGTTCTGTTATTAACACTGTTAAGCCTGTGAATGCTTTGGACTTCTCATCCTGGCTTTCTTGAAGTAATTACAGGAAATCCAGCTTTTTCTTTCTTGAATAAATTGAAAAGACTAAAAAAAATATTGAAGAAGTGGAATTGGGAGGTATTTGGGGATCTCATAATCAAAGTAAAAACTACAGAAGATGAAGTACTTGCAACTTCCTTGTTATCTGATGCAGATCCTGAAAACATTGAACTGCTTAATAATTTGGTTACAACAAGGGGAATACATGAAATTGCTTCCCAATAGTATAATGAGTTAATGAGAGCTAAGGCTAGAGTAAAATGAATAAAGGAAGGTGGTGCTAATACAGCTTTTTTTCATGCTTCAATAAAGCTGAGGCAATCTCAAAACAATATTACAGAGCTGGAAAGTACAGAGGGCAATGTAGTTGCAGAGCAAGCACAAATTGCAAATATATTGGTAGCACATTACACAAAGAAATTTGAGCACCAGAATGTTACAATTCATGAGGAGATAATGGGAGTAATTCCTAAGATTTTAAATGATGAAGACAATAAATTTCTTGATGCTGTTCCTACTGCAATGGAGATTAAAGAAGCTGTTTTTGGCATGAATGCAAATAGTGCTCCAGGACTAGATGAACTTCCTGGTTGTTTCTATAAGTTTGCATGGGAAATTATTGGAGAGGAATTAATTAAAGCGATTCAATATTATTGGAATCACAGATTCATTCCTAAAGGTTTCAACTCCAACTTTCTATTTCTTCTTCCCAAAATTCAGGGTGCAAGAAGAGCAGAGCAATATAGACCAATTGGCTTAGCAAATTTCATTTTCAAGATCTTCACCAGAATTATTACTACTAGAGTAAGTACTTTGCTTGATAGATTAATATCTCCTCAACAAGGTGCTTTTATTAAAGGGAGAAATATCCATGATAAAATTGTGTTAGCCTCTGAAATGATCAATAAACTAAATATTAAAAGAAGAGGAGGAAATGTTGGTCTAAAACTGGATATAACTCAAGCATTTGATTCTTTGAGTTGGGATTTCTTGTTTGAGGTGCTTAAAAGATTTGGTTTCTCTGAAATTTGCATCAGTTGGATAAGAAAAATATTTGAGTCTGCAATGATCTCTGTTCTTGTCAATGGTGGCCCTTGTGGAATTTTTGGTGTTGGAAGGGGTCTTAGACAAGGTGATCCTTTGTCACCTATTTTATTCATTCTTGTAGAGGAAGTACTTAGCAGAAATTTATCACAATTGGTGCAGGAGGGCAAGATACAAGCAATGGTAACTAGAGGTAACTGCCAACCTTCACATTTAATGTTTGTTGATGATATATTCATATTCTGCAATGGCCATAAGAAATCTTTGGATAAATTGATGAGTTTGTTAAGCAAGTATCAACTTGCATCAGGTCAAGTTGTGAATAGAGACAAAAGCAAATGTTTTGTAGGGGGAGTGTCAAATGCAAGAAGAAATGGAATTGCTGATTATCTCCAAATAGGACTTTCAGAATTACCCGATACTTACTTGGGTGTTATCTTGAATCCTGGTAGAGTGAAGTCATATCAAGTTTGGGGGATGGTAGAGTTAATGCAGAAGATGTTAGCTGGATGGATGGGCAAGCTACTAGCCTTTTCTGCAAGATTAACTTTGGTAAAGCATGTGTTATGCAGCATACCCATATACAATATGGCAGTATACAAATGGCCCAAATCAGTTATAAAGGAATGTAAAAAAATTATCAGAAATTTCTTGTGGTCTAGTGACCCTGCTGTTAAAAATTAATCACTGTCAAATGGGATGAAGTAAATGCTCCAACAATTGAAGGTGGCTTGGGATTAAGGAGACTTGAGGTGATGAATAAGGCTTTGTTAATGAAACTTTTATGGAAAATTGAAACAGAGGAGGTGGAATGGACTCAATTTATGAGAGCAGAGTATAAAAACAAGAAGAATGAATGGATATCATCTTACAAACAATCATCAGTTTGGCCAGGGATTAAATGGGTTATTGCTGAAGTGAATGAAGGCAAAAGATGGATAGTGGGGGATGGAAAATCAATTTCTGTATGGCAAGAAAAATGGATCAATGACTATGCCTTAATTGAGAGACATGTAACAGATCAATATGTTCAGATGAATATAGAACTCAAAGTAGCTGACTTAATAGTCAATGGTGTATGACAAATTCCAGAGCAAATGTTCAATTTTTTTGAAAGAAATGAAGTACCAGTAATTGCTGGTGGTCCTGACAAACTGATATGGGAGAAAGATCTCAATGACAAATTTTCTGTTGCTAATGCAGCTCAGCAGATAAGAAAGAATTATCCAGTGCAGTCTTGGGCAAAGCAAGTGTGGAATCCATGTATACACCCCTATACATCTACCAATCTATGGAAAATTCTGAGAAGTGCTTGTGCCACTGAGGAGTATGTAAGGAAAAAAGGTTTTATGACAATATCAAAATGTTATTTGTGTGGCAATGCACAAGATACAATGACTCATATAATATGGGAGTGTAATTTTAGCATACAGATATGGCATTGGTTGGGAGGTATATTCTGCTTTCCTAATCCCTCATCTTTTGAGGATATTCTGAAATATGCTAAGGGTAAAAGTGGTGCACTTCATGAAGTCTGGTATAACAGTGCTTTCAAGGTGATGGTGGAACTCTGGCATACAAGAAATAAAAAGATATATGAGAATGAAGAGCCTAATATTGAAAAATTCAAGCAGAGGATTATGTTCTATACAAAGGAGTGTGGGATAAGAATGAAAGGCACCAAATGGGGAAATATGTATGATCTCAAAATATTACTTCATTTTGGAATTACAGGAATTAAGACTCACATGACAGAAGTTAAACAATGTTTCTTTAAACTTCCAAAGAAGAGGACAAGTTTTGATATGTTGTGATGGAGCATCACGGGGTAATCCTGGGAATGCAGGTTTTGGATTTGTGGCAAGAAATGATCAAGGTGGATGCTTGGGAGAAGCTTCTGGAGGATTGGGAGTAGCAACAAATTATCTGGCAGAAGTAATGGCCTTAGTAGTTGCTGGTGAATGGGTTGTGAAGAAAAGGTATGACAATGTTTGCTTCAATCTTGATTCTAAGGCTGTTTTACTGGTATTCAGCAATGATAGAATACCCTGGTTTGTTATGAATAGATGGAACAATATTAGAAAGCATATATCAAAGATCACATTCATACATTCATATAGAGAGATTAATTTTTGTGCTGATAAAATGGCTGAGCAGGGAGTTTTACTTGCAAGTGGTACTGTTATGTATTATGAAGACAAACCAACTTTTCTAAATCAGTTGGAGAGTGGAGATGGTATGTACTTTAGATTCAGCTCTTTAAGGGGCATATTGTATAACTGCTATGTTCTGCAAATACATAGTAGTTGGGTTTTTATTGCTTTTTTGTTTTAATTGGGCTTACTTGATGGGCTCTGATTTTTGTTTTGAGATTCTTCCTTAAAAATGGCTGGGCTTCCTTGTAAGTTGTATTTTTGTTTCCTTTGGTAATAAAATTTCATGATTTAGAAAAAAAAATAACGACCTTGCTTTTCTCATGCCAGTTCTTTTTTCTTGGTTTGCACAAAAGCTCGCAGACCACCTGTTGAGCTCAAGAAAAGTTATCAGTACCAAGTAAAATGTATAAAAATTAAGAAAGTAAAAACAACTAAACCTATTAAGACCAACATAAAACAAGATGATATATTACAGGGAGACAATGACTTTTTAACTACAACAGATTTATGAAATAGTGAAAGCTCATCTAACTAATTACTAAGTAAAAATTACTATATAACAGTGAAACAAGCAACAATTAAAAAAACTAGCTATATTTATATATGGAGAGTTCCTGAACTACTAAACACTAAAGCTATGCATTATTATGCACAAAATCAATATGTACAAATTAACACATGGACCTATATTGGAAGAGACTAACAAATAAACATGCTCTATACTGCTGCACAGAAAGTAAAGGTATTCTACAATGCAAATGAATATGCAAAACTTGATGACAAATATATTACTCATGCTCTGTCTATATATAGATTCTAGTATTCTAGATTGATCCGATTAGTGTTGTTGGTTGTTGCACTATAGGTATATGTGTTCAGAGACATATATCAATAACAATTATTCCAACTTCTGATATTACTTTGTTGCCAAACTTGTTTTTTCAACTTTTTAACTTTTAAGTCATTCAGTTGCCAAACTAACTTATTTGTATTTTTTCTTCTCAGAAGTGAGAAGTCCAGAAGTTCTGCTTCTGGTATCCAAATAGGCTATTAGACTCCCTATCAAAAACTCCTTCCATTGAAGGAGTATTAGGTCTTTCCATTTCCAATAGTGGAGAAAATTTTGGTACTTTATGCTTAACTCTTTTACTTTGGATGACTTCTATCACTCTATAACTCATCCTCTTAGCTTGGAAAAATGCACAATACCGTCAATTTACATTTGTGATAAACTTATAATAGATGGAGTTTTTTCGAAAAAATGCGCACGTCAAACTCCAGGAATAGGTAGTACTAGCTTGTAGAACAATGAACGCAACGGCTTTTTTGCTCTCTTCTCTCTCCTAACAAAATTCCTTAACTCAATCTACTTTCTGCAAAAAAAAAATTCAATTTCTTCGGTTTTCTAATGGACGGAGAATAATCTATCTTGTGTTGATTCCTTAGCTTGGGGGGGGGGGGGATAATGGAATGAGAAGAATATGGATGGGTAACAGTTCAATTAGAATGCATATCTGATCATAGGGCTGTCAGAATTGTAGAAAGAAGCTTCCTTCTAAGTTTTTTTCTTATCTGATTTTGGCTGATGCATTCATTTCATGATTTCATCACTTTCATCATTTTAAAAGTTGACGTTAAGATTATCATGAATCTCCTAAACCTCTGCATTCATAATAGAGTTTTCATCATAAAAAACTTCTGATGCATTCATACCAATCTATGTCTGATCTATGGTTCTTCCTCATGTCTCCTAGTTCTTCTGGTAAATGTGTAATCTTCTTTACTAAGACTAATAGTGTATTAACATATAGATATAACGTAGTCTTGGCATCCATGAATCACTTAAGATTTGGCATTGATGATTGGGTAACTTTCAAAAAAAAAAAAACAAACTTTTTCCGGAAGAAAAATAGCTTATTTATTTCCGATCTATGTTTCATTCTCAGGTTCCATATTTCTTCTAGCTATGAGTACATGTTTGATTTTTTAACCCCTCTAAACTATGATTCATAATCATCGATATGTAGATATAGTGTAGTCTGGACATCTTGTGTGATTTTGGCAAATCTTATTCTGATTGGCTTTCTCTATTTTTGTACTAGAATAAGACTATATTTAGCAATGTAAGATATAAACAGGGAAAAACAGAGTTTAGAGTAATCAGGATATTAAGGTAGATACAGTAGAGTTAAACCCAAAAGAGAAACCTTAATATCATACATATTACATAGGAAAGTATCAACATGCAACAACAAAAGAGAGAAAAAAAAAGGCAACAAACTACTTCAGAAAGAAAAGCAAATCTAACGAACATACGAAGTTTAATATGCAGTAGAACGAGTAAGCAATTCTTAATTTCTGAAATTTTGGAAATTCTTACATCTCAGACTTCTTCTTCGGCTTCCTCTATCTCGGCCTTTTCATAATTACCCTTTCCTCTATGATGATTATATCTATCCTCTCTCCTCAATGATCGCTGTCGTATGTGTCAAAAATAAATAACTTTCTTACTACTCAAAATATATAATATAGCAAGGTCAAGAAAGGATCGTTCCCACATAGAGGTCTAGAGTTGTCAAGTTGTTTCGATTTCCTATAAATAACAATGGGGGGTTTTGTGATTTTTATATAATAAAATAAAATAAAGTCAAAATAATAAAAAGTAAACACGCAAATCAAGGATGTGAAAATATTGGATAAAGGTTTCATCTTCAATTGTAAACAAGTTTTGAATGTATGATTAGAATTCATATTTAATCTCGCTATCATCAAAAGCCCTAGAATTTCTTATTGCAAGAATACTCCGTAAATTTCCTAAGTCATCAACACACACATTAGAGCTGCGTATGTGAACTCTACCTAAAGAAATAACCTAACGCCTTGCGCTAATTAAGTTCAATTCCTAGGAGCATTAAGTTTCAGAAATAGGCTAATCAATGCAATTGTAATACATTGCGCACACAATTCGAACAAAGGTCAATTTCTACATATGATTACAAGAGTGTATCACTACAAACCGTAATCATATCATGCTACTCGTATTCAAGGTTATCGCTCGATGATGAACCCTAAATTAGCTATAGATATGGATGTGAGTTCAATCAATTCTAGACTTAACTAAACAAACATTCAATCATATTGCAATACGTCAATCATGCAATTATTATAACCCGTAGGAATCAAACGATAATATTGAGAGAAAACTAATTCATAAAAATCATAACTTGGTTGCAAAATCCAACTACATATTCAACCAATAATAAAAACTTAGTTACTTGTGTTTTTGGAAATCATCATAGAAAGCATAGAAGAACTATCATGTGAAACCCTAGAAAACAAGTAGAAGCCTCCCTAATGGAGATATCTAGGTTTAGAGAAAGACTTTTCTATTTATATGCTTCACCCATTCCAAAAGGATACTCTTTCCAATATTAGGTCTTCTCAAAACCCATCTCCAATTAGTCCACCAAGCCCATGTGTGGAAAATACCCGTGTGAAAATCTCTGTCCAAAATTATTCGACGGAATTGCTGACGTCATCGCCGGAATCTGGTAACTGTCGCCGGATAACTATCTCAGGCCACCTGATTAATTGGAAGATGTCACCAGGCAAGTGTATAATTCCAGGAGCTCAACTCTACTTCTCCGCAGTTCAAACATTCACAATTCAGAGCCATACATCATAAATGAACCATCTAACCAATTCTTGGATTCTTGCGGAAACGTGCCCAAAAGCGTGACTCGTAGCTCATATGTCCAGCGGCCAACTATTGCATTCGACTCGAACCCCCTTCATTATTCAGTGAAACTTTGCAATTCCCACTTTCCATTTCGAAATCCGGCAACGGAACTAGTACTACCGGATCGCCATTCTCGCTCACTTTTCGCACTGTTTCTGCAGCTGGTTGCGACATTCTATTTCTATTTCACAGCTCAGGCCATAAATTCTCATTCATTCCAGTCTCCACGATGGCAGCGACAAACCAGACTCAAACCAAACCACACTTTCCAGATTGCTAACTCATTTTAGCTCCTTCTTGACCCTTTCATAACCATCTGGCCGAACTCCAACTCATTGTGCTCTTCCCTATAATCTCAGACCTGCAATCCACCTTTTATTCACTGCCAACCCAAACTCAAAGCAACAGCTTCAGGCCAACCAACACTACCACCTGATGCTTAGAACAACGACAACAACCACAACACAACCAAGGCTGTGGTCACTACATCTCAGCTTCAATACCCTTGCTGCCATTTATCAACTGCAATATCGACTCCATTTATTTACTGCAGCTTCAGCCATAGCATCACAACCTTCTGTAGCTTCTTTTCAACAGCTGCAATTAACATTTCAGCTCCATACTACAATAACAGCACTAACAAACCATTGCACATAATATCAGTTCTTACAACTCAAACACAACCCATTTGCTCAGCTCGAAACCGCGCATCCATTGCACTTGCACACAAACAACAGTCCCATTCACCAATCTACAGCCTCAACTCCAGCTACTTGCAGTTCCAATACCACTTCACTGCCAGCCCATAACACCAGCTATAATTCCTTGCTCAGCTTCCTTGCATACCTGCAATCTCCATGTAGTTGCAGGCCTCACAAGAATTCACACAATCAAATCATTTTAAGATGAACAATTATAAGTTTTATTGATCAAATTCCAGAAATATTACAAGATGAACAGGAGATAAACCAAAGAATTACAACCACTCTAAACTTTCTCTCTCTTAATGACTTGCTTAACACTTAAAAAAGATCCCTTTCGTAAGACTATTCGGCTCTTTATATAGGACATTACATAGTGGATGACAGCTAAGCTGTCCTTTATTTTCGGGTATGCCTTGCGAAATCTCGCAAATATACAAATGTCAAATCTCGCGACACTCCATGATCTCGCTACATCTTCATATCTTTCTCGTGTTTTGGCTGTCATCATCCATTACGTCGTTTTAACTTCCATCCCGCGATTCAAACTCTTTCCAACCAACTTGGAACCTGATCAATCAACCACCAGATGGTCCCATGACCACCAAGGGTCTATTCCACACCCCTTGGTCGGTCCCTCCTCTCTCCATAATTAGGGTTTACCACCAAATGCTCAGATGAGAACTATTTTAATAATTATTAAACGAGCATTTAATTATCTTTTCACCAACTGGTCTACAAGGGTTTTTGGTGCACACTTATTCGAGCACCTGGGCACTACATAGTCGGCCATCATCCCATGTAGCCGGTCCTGAAAAGACGAGGGTACCCAAATACACCACAATCTTTAAAATATCCACCTATTGGAACTATACACTCACTGCGGGCTCCCGCGGTATGTCCGTAGCTTGGTCCACCCGGTGGTTTTGCTTTGGTGGGGCCCACCTAAAGTTGAGAAATCATGGAAACAGTTTGATCATGTCCAAATAATTGACGACCAAGTCGACTTCCAATGGATGAGTTAGTTGTTAATGGCGGTTCATTAAGTTTTTTTTGGAAAATAATCGAACGACTTCCACTAAAACTAACAAATCGTGGAGTGACAGAAATCAAATGTTTTTAGAAGGTCTCACCGTAGCTTTAGCATGCTTGGTTACATGGACAAATCTTTTCCTATCATTTCCTTATTTTTCTGTAAAACATTAATTAGATGTCTTTACAGGATACTGTTGACGATAAGGTTGAAGATAAGGCAGACAGAATAAGGGGTGCTTTTTTAAGTTTACTGTTAATGATAAGGTTGAAGATAAGGCAGTGAGAAGAAGGTGTGTTTACGATGCGGGTAGTTGTGTGTAGAGTCTACACTCTATAGACGTAAGTAAGATGTTGTTGGTACTGTCTATCTGAGTAATGGAGAGGTGTTTTTGGATTTCCTTTTTTTTTTTATAAATGAACTTTTATCTGAATGATTATTTTTGGTAGTGGAGAGGAACGTGAGGGTCGGTATGGTGTTAGGCGGGAATTGCAAACGGTTTGCGGAATGGATTGCAAACGGTCTCTTTGCTTCTAAGTTCCCGCTCCTCTGCGTCGCTTGGCATCCAAGTGTTATTTGGCTAGTTATATTACGTTTGTTTTAATCAAATATCCAACGGTTGATCACCTGTTAGTAGACATACGGATCCAATTAAATTGATACTCATAGCCCGTGGTTTTTAAACGACCTTGCTACAGTCGGGACAATAGGGGCTTATCCAATAGTGAAGAGGGGAATGAATCGAGCATTAGAACCTCAAATCAGATATCCTGTTCAGCTAGACTGGAGTACTGTGACCAACATGATCGGCTATATTTATACACTTACGAGTTGTTATCGAAGGAATATGTTGTTTATAGGAAAACATCAACCATGAAAGTGATTATAGTGGGACCTCCAATTTTTCCATGGGGATCAAAAGTGATCAAGTCAAGGGCCTAGATGGTTCCCCCTGATCAATTGATGATTAACTGATGGTTTATTGAAAATTAACCACGGAGCGAAGGAGGGACCAGATACATGGGATTATGGATCAACCATGTAGCGCCCAGATGCTCACGTGACCAAATATAAAGGTCTCCTGAAGACCAGTTGATTTGATGAAAGGATGATTAAATGCTGGTTTAATCATTTATTAAAATAATGCTCGTCTGAACCTTAGGTAATAAAACCTAATTAATTATGAAGATGTGAGGGACCGACCAAGGGGTCATGAAACCGGCCCTGGGTAGTCACGGGATCGAATATTGATCGTCTTATGAAGTTCCAAGTTGTTTGGAAGAGTTTTGGACCTAATACGTGCAATTGCGCAAATTAGGTCAAAATTGTCAAAATACATGGGACCGGCCTCATGCAAGCCAAAGAGCCAACCCTGGTCGGTCAAGGTAACATGCTCATGTCACCAAAGTGTTCGTATCTCAGTTATGAGAATTTTGATATTTTCTGGTGTGCGTTTGAGCAACATTTTGAGAAAACATGGAGAAATCAGGGATTTTTGCTGAGACCGTGAAAACTTCATGAGATGAAGGAAAAATAATAAAATAATGAAGGAATCATAAAGTGTGGGACCGACTATGGCCAAGGCATGGCCGGCCGGCCAAGGGGCCGGTCCCATGGTATTTTTCCTAATTTTATTATGTTTTCATGATTTTAGGGAAATTCATAAAACCAAAGAGTTTCCATGAGATGAGGAAAACATAAAAAATAATAATAATAAAATAAGGGACGTGTGGGACCGGCTTGGGCATGGTTGGCCTGCTAGGGCCCGGTCCCGTGAGTTTTCCCTAATTTTATGTATTATTTGATGATTTGAAGGAATTTTCATAATTTGAAGGAAACATCATGAAATCAAGGAATTTCATGGGATTAAGGAAACATGAAAAATATAATAATAATAAAATAAGACCTGTGGGGCCAGCTAGGGCATGACCGGCCAGTTATGGCCGGTCCCACGGGTTTCCCTAATTTTATATTATTTTTCATGGGATCAAGGAAATATCATGAGATTAAGGAGTTTTCATGAAATTAGGGAAATAATAATAAAATATTGAGGATTCATGAGGTGTGGGACCGGCCATGACTAGGGCATAGCCGGCCATCTAGCAGACACGGTCCCGTGACACCTTTCCCAATTTTATATTATTTCCTTGATACGAAGGAAACACCATGAAACTGAGGAGTTTCCTTAAAACAAAGGATATTTGTTCAAATGAAAGGATTTTCATGAGATCAAGGAAAATAATAAAAATATGATAAAATATAGAATTTGGGCGTGGGACTGGTCACGGCATGACTAGCCAGCCGGTGAGCCCAGTCTCCTAGCGCCTTGATTAATATTTTATTATTTATTATTTTCTTCCTATTTTGCATAGGTTCATCGTCTCGTCGTATTCTGAAATACTCATTCGTGTGTTCAGGTGCTCGTTAGTGCATTATTGTTAAATACACTTGCACCGTTTTGATCGGGGCTTACTCAAAGGTAGCTCAGATGCCCGTGTATTAAATATTTATTACTAACCCATGGAATTCTGCTGGGAAGAACCATAAATTGAAGTAACGAAATATTATGAAAATATTGAATATTTTCCAGGGATTCAGTTAATGAATCTATTGATTTTGAGAATAATTAATTAATGGCTCTATACTAGCACGATCGTCTAGGAGCATTAATTATTCAGGAATCTAGTGTTATGAGCCTGTTGAAGCGTCATATTTCTTTCATATAGTCAGGGAAAACATTGTTACATCCTGAAGACGTTATTGCTCTATACTAGCAGGCAAGCTGTCTAGGAGCCGTCTAATCTTTCGATTCTATGTAGAAGTAGTTACTGAAATTGCTCAGTATTCATGAGATATGCCGTTGCCTCAGCTGAGAGACTATATATCCATATATACTCTGAGAGACAGTATTCTCAGTCAGAGATTGTTGTGGCATGAGCTTTCATGCTTTCGATAAGAGACATGAGCCTCAATATTCGTCTGATTGCTGGATCAGGAATACTTATAATTATGGGTTTACGATTTTATCCTTTTTCGAAAATACACCATCTACATGAAGTCCCCTGCTTAGTGAGGGACAGTCATGTTCCTCAGTCAGCACTGAATGGTGATTTTCCGGTCACAAACAATATAAGCAATTGAACTTAGTCATTAGATAAGACCTTACCGGATTTTTGATAATACGAGCAAACCACGACTTGAATGAAGATCCCAGTGGCATGATAGAGCATCGTTTGAGCATAAATTGGTGTTGAACCACTGATTTTGATGACGGGACCTTGGTCGTTTTAGGATTCACGGTCCGGGCCCGAAAAGAAATCCTTGTTTTAGGAATAGACGCTCGTTCTTTCGTTAGTTTAAGGAACAAACAAAATAGACCTGAGTCTAATGATAAAAATTTTGTCTATGAGCTTTCACGAAAACAAAATTTTATTTTTTAAATACGTGAGATTTCACAAAGTGGAATAAACTCTCGTTTCAAAGGTGGATGCTCGTACGAGAGAATTTTTTTTTTTGAACAGACGTGCGTCTGTTAGTGATAAAATTTTGTTTATGAGCTTTCATGAAAAATTTTATCTTCGAGCTTTCGGAAATCTTTGACAATATACTCTCACTTCAAAGACAGATGCTCGTGCGAGGGAGCAAAAAATATATAGATACATTTTTCAAATTTACGTGAGTTTCACGTTAAATATATATATATATAGTAAAATAAATGTTTTGATTTTGAACAACTGTTGAAAGTAGACAATCATACATGGTGAAATAATGTTTGTATGTGAGTTTTCACAATTGTAGAATGGACGTCTGTCCAATTTTGAAAACCAGTGAATGTTCCCATAGTAAAAATTTACGTGGGTTGTTCACGGTTTTATGAAAATCAAGTCATGATTTTGAATAATGAATTTTGTTTGTCTTTGCAGGTTTGAAGGAGCGAACGAATTCTCGAGATTGTAATCACTACAGCTAGTGAAATTGTAAATAGGTAAGAGTTGGATGGTTACCATTTTTGTAGACTCTGTTGTGAGAACATTTATTCCATGATTCATTGTTCTGTCGAAGCCTACGCTTTATATGAACGATGTGCTGAAGTAGCCATTTTGCGAGAATGACTGACTCCCATGATGATACTTCCAAAGATGGTGTTTCCAGAGATAACATCTATACGGACGAATCCTTAAGAAATGGTACTTATGGAACCTCTGGGTGATGGTGAGAGATCCTTCATACTGAGTTGTACTCCCGGTTATTTCATTAGCTTTACCATAGGATGATCGTGTAGTGAGATCCTGGATCAATGTAGACTCCACGGAAATAGAAGAAAGTCTACGGGAGCGGAGAACCCAGAAGTAAGGACTACATGATGTTAGCAAATGACGTGTAGTCCCCAGCCGTTTCTTTGGTGAGTTATTAGCGCTCCTTGTGTCATGACTTTGCCCGTGCAATTAGAATCATGAGACCAAGGTTTGTTATTTCTTTTCAGACTTTTGCTCCATCGATTGACGGTCTTGAACTTGTTCCCGGGCAAACAACTCATGAATCCAGCACTGATGAAGAAGTCGATGTAAGTATCCTTTTTCGTGCAGGTGATCGTTGCATCTCCTTGAATGAAATAATAATAATTGTTGTTGATGAATCCAGGAAGAAATCATTGTAGATAAGCATCATGTTGATGAAGCGTGCTTTTCTTTGGGATATGGTAATATGGAGAATTCCCGAAATCCCGAACCGAAATGGATATAGCGGCGTTGCCAATGGAGATTTTGGCATTGCCGAGCCTTCAAATGATTTAGATACTCCCCCAGTAAGTATATCTCCTGTAATCTCTTCAAAGAAGTATGAAATTGCTGATTTGTGAATGAATGAATGAGAATCCATGTGAGTATACGAGTAATTTTGCTGAAAAAGGCGAAACAGTAAACTTCCAGGAGACTTTCAGAACTTTTTCAGGTTGTATGTTGTCCAATGTTTCGGCCACATATCCTTGCTCATTTTTTCAATTGCTTTGAATTTCGGATATGTTGTAGAAGACAATCATACAAAGAGAATGGTATATGACCCATCCCTAGATTCTTCACTAATTGCTCCCAGCTCGTCTGTAGGAGAAGAAACTCGCAACAACATATTTTCTTAGTGTGCGAGATGCATTCATTTCCCTAGTTTGCGAAATTATCAAGACCATGCGAGAAGGTAGCAAGATCTTGCGAGAATATGAGCTGTATGTGAGCTGTCATCCACTATGTAAACACCTATATAAAGAGGAGAGCAGGAGAGAGAAAGGGGGGATATTTTTTTAGTAAGGGAGAGATATTTTTTAGAGAGAGACTTTATTTTCTTTATCATCTTCTTCCCCAAAAAACTAGATCTAGAGCTCTATCAAGTATCCATTAATGGAGATTCTAAATGTAATATCAATGTAACCTCAACAATCATAGTGAAGAACCATGGATGTAGATCACATTGATCGAACAATGTAAAAAATCCTTGTGTCCATTTTATAATTTTAGCACTTTAATCTTTATTTTGATTATGAAATAGATTTAGATCTAGAAAATATTATAAAGGGTGTGTTGTAGGAAATCCTGCAACTACATTTTTGGCGCTAGAAACAAGGAGGAGTAAAGGATTTATCCTTCCTGTAATTTGTTGGTTCAAGAAGTTTCCATGAAGATTAACTATTGTTCAATATTTTTCTAGATCTACAAAGTTTAGGTTCAAAAATGGAAATTTCATGGAAGAAATCACATTTTCAGGGAGCAAACACCATCAACAATTCAAAGACATGAAAAGAGTAAGAGAAAAAATTAGTTGCTGTGGTGAAATTCAGGGAAGAAAACTAAAGTTTCAATAGAAGATTTCCATGTTCAGGAGAAAAAGCAAGAGGCAAATTGTTGAAGGAAATAAAGGAAGGCGAAGAGAAGATAAGAGGCAGACGCTGCAATTTCTATCACAAACAGAAATTCGCACAAATGGTTCAAAACTGAGCGAACAACAAATAGGTCACGGGTTCGAATTCGCACACATACATATTTTTCATTTTTCTTCTCATCTCCAAGGGCGAATAAAGGAAAAAGGGAAAAAAGTTATGCGTCAATTTCGCAGAGAGGTTCTTGAACAGTTGGTCCAGAGAGCAGTATATGTGTTCGAGGTCGCAAGTTCGAATTCGCCTGCGAGCATATTTTTCTTCTTTTTACAGAGGGAGAAAAAATAAATAATTTCGCAATATTGTTTCATTATTTCGCAAACAAGAGACAACACAGTTGGTCATCTGCGAAGTTAATGAGTTCATGGTCGCGTGTTCAAATCCCAACTGTTGATGGTGGATTTTCGTTCAAGGTTAAATTTGTAAAAAACCAGAAAAAATCATGCGCTGACATCTTGTAAAAGATAAAGCCATTTATAAGTGTTGGATACTCCCTCACTTAATTCACCAAGAATGGAGCATGTAGCAACAATCCCATTCTGTGAATACATGAAATTCCTCCAGGATGGAGCATGTGGCAACAATCCCTTCCTGTGAATTTCATATCAGCCTTGTATTTCCAGTACTCATTATCAGTGTGGCATGACGACTGAGTGTTACTCTTACAGAATAACACGAACCTCCAAGCACTATAATGAAACCATGTACGAAATACCCGTCGCACAGCTGATTCTAGGTGTGTTATCTAGCCCGAGTGTGTTATACTAGCCCGATTGAGCCCCTCTCGGTGTGTTATACTAGCCCGATTGAGCCCCTCTCGGTGTGTTATACTAGCCCGATTGAGCATCCTGACCGACCGTATCGGTCCGGATATGATCCGACATGATCATCCAACTCCATAAGCATGATTGGATGACCCCAGATCAATTCCATCACCCCCAAGCAGGTATGGAATACCCACGGACGACCCCGCATGGTCGGCCATTGGCCTTTGCTTGCCAAAAGACGTTCATACCAAGCATTATGGATGGAAAACCCTAAATAAGGTTTTGCGGCATATTACATGTGTCGCAAAACAATCTCAACCATCCATCTTCGCAGGTATAGATGGAGGGTGTAAATGTAGATTCAAAGGGCCCAGAGCATGTCAACACGATCACCGTGGGCCCGCCTACACACTTGACCAATCGGTCAAGACCAACAATGTTTGGCCGTGACAAAATCATCACCCAAACAAGGAGTGGCGCACGGCTTTTGAAAGCCAAAATTAGGGTTTCAAATCATCACGCGCGTCCATCTTCTCCGGCACGAATGGAGGGTCACAGATTAGAATAAACAAGGGCCGGTCATACCAGCATGACCACCGTGGGCCCATCTACCTCCTCATGCGATCGGCCAAGGCATCCCATGCCCGACTAATCCAAAACGCCCGCCCAAACATGCGTGGTTACACTTCCCAAATTGCAAACTGATCTCAAACACTCAACTTCACCGGATGATTTGAATGGCTTAGATCACGTTTTCATGGGATAATCAGGTATAAGTGTGAACAGCAACCTACCATCTACACGCTGGTATGATCGACCAAGACCGACCAAGATGGGTCGTCTTGGAACGCACGCCCAAACCAGGGATGTCATGCGGTCTCCAACTCCTTTGCGGCAACGGATTTCTGCCGCAAACCGATCTCAACCACTCAAATTTGCCGGTCAATTTGAGTGGCCTAGATCGCTCCTTCTGGGGAAAGCGAGGTATGAACGTGCACACCGGTATGCTGTCTACACACATGCCCGGTCAGTCCTCTCCAAAGCCCTTCCCATGCTCGGTTTCGACCAAGCTTAAGAGTGATGCTTGCGCACCTCTTCAAAAACCCTAATTTCATCAACGGTCGCAGATGAGTGTCTCAAAGATCATCTCATCCGTCCAACTTCACCAGCTTGGTTATACAACCCTGGTCAGGAGTTATTTGGTTAGTGAGGCGTCATTACCCATCACTTTATCACACCATAATGCAGTACCTGCATAAAATACACACGATACTTCACAAGTATCGACTTCCTGAATAACGCAGATTATTCAATTCAAAGATTACATGCTATCTTTCGTGGATCCACGATCCACACATTCAGACATCAATCATGTCACAAACCGGGGATACATACTGGGGTATTGGTCGGCGGTTTACTGGCGTGCGGCGTGCAACACGCCATCACAAGAACGTGTCGAGGGGAAGTCATGGACGGTTAGAGATGAACATGAGAAGTGGGCAAGGCGGTCGTGTGGCACCGACGCACAACTCCACTACTCCATCACTCCACTTCCTCCACTTCCCACGAGAGACGTGAATAAGGCTCAATGACTTGTATAAATAGGTTCTCCGTCCTATTACAAACAACAACACAAGTTCAAACAAGACAGAAAATCAACACCCAGAGCCTCCTTACATTAACCGTAAGCCTGCTCACTTTTCTGTCACAAGTCATAAGCAAGCCAACACCTTCACAATCTCAACACCTTCTTCGCTTCCCTCCCTAAGATCAACCCCATCTCCTTCACTTTGTGACCGAAACAAGTCTGGAACGGCCATTTCTTGGTTTAGGCCGGACTTGCACAGATTGATCTCTCGAATCTACAAGCACTCACCGCGCATTGCATTTGTTTAAAGGTTTAAATTCATTCCTCATCCACACCCCAAATTACCAAATTCTGCAGGAGTAGTTTTCACCCATAAACAATTGGCGACCACAGTGGGAGGTTGATCTCTTGGTTGCACAAAATTGAATTCTCAATTTTTCAGTTTCCATCTCGCAATGTATCAGGAAACCACAGGCGGTTCAGATACCATGGGAAGTGTAGATAGAATGCTGGAGGATGTCTTGGCAAATCAAGCTGGTATCACCAGAAGTCAGAGCGAGACATTTCGCCTTTTGAATGACATAGCAAAGACACAATTACAAGAAGGATCTACAGGAATCCACTCAAGCGGTGCAAGAAATTCCGAATCCTTAGTCGAGTCACACCTTTACCGGTGGAGAGGCAAAAGAGCGCGTAACCGCAGGAGACTCGGGAAAGACGAACAACATGGTCCAGCCGACGAAAACTAGAGGCAACTCCACGGAGAGGAAAAGACTTGTCCGGGGTACCACAACGTCTACGGAGGATAAAGAAATGGATCCTGCAGCTTACGGATCCCTCTTTGGAAGATTTATATCTCAAGACCCTTGTCGAAGCCCGGAAGACTGTTCAATCCGCATCGACCTTTCAACTAAGTGAAGAAATGCTTGAGGAAGGAGAGATCAATCAAGGGACACGTGAGTACGAGAGGATGGGAACGTTCAATTCGATCACCGAGCGGTGATATTACAACACCTCCCATCACCGAGCTGAGCAGCGACGCAAATCCCGGCATCTCATCAAGTGTAACACCTCTGGTAGTCACCAGAGCAACAACTTCCACTCCTTCATCAGGATGAGGAGCCGGAGGGACGAGAGGAGGACCATTCCCCATTACCATTGCAGACTTGATGGAGAAACAAAAATTTCTTGCTAAGACTCAGACGGATATAGCCGCAACTCAGAAAGAGGTACTCACTTTTCTTAAGATATTAACTGATCAATTTCCACAAGAGCCGTGACAGCCCCTGGAGCAAAAAAGGAACGCATTCAACGCACCGGAGAAGGTACTTCAGCGGCGCGGACCTCCATGGACCTGATCAAAGAAGCGACATCAAATATGAGCGGTCCTGTCATGGAGACTCCTACACCGGGACTGATCCTCACAACGATCCTCCTCAAGTCAAGTCAATAGTTTCACTATGAACCAGAGGCCGGTGGATCGGGAAGCGTTTTCTCTACTGGAAAGTTTATGCGAACTTTCACACCTCTCGAAGAATCAGCGCACGGAGATATTTTGCTACAATCAACCAGAGGAAGTTCACAACCGTGCCCTACATGTCACCGCACGCATCAAGGATTCAGAGTTCAAGACGGACCTTATCGACACATGAGTGTCTTTGAATGTGATTACTCTCAAGACTCTCAGGACATCCAAGGTTCTCCAAGGCAAGGTCGTACGGAAGCATACCACAGTGACGGACTTCGAGGGAAACCAAACCAGCACATACGGGAGAAGCTCCGCGGAAAGAATCAGACAAGTTCGTTGCATCCCACTCCCCACGTGGGCGTCAATTCAGGAAGAAGACCGGCTTGTATCATTGAGGGCTAGTACCCACGATGCATCTTTGCTGACGAAGCATTCTTCTCCATCCTGTGAAGCAACGACCCATGTTCACACGAAGAGGGAGCGAACTTTTATGGCGAGTCGTGACCAGAAAGGGAAAACGGTATACCGACACTTCCATTATCAATTAGCAGGGGAGACTGTTACCCGGTCTCTCCACCTAATGGAATGCTACAACGGCAACGAACCACAAAAGCAAGTGCTAGATGCTCCACAACAGCTGCAAGAGGGCACCAACTCCACAACTGATGAGATTAAAATCGTTAGGGAATCTCCTAGGCCTATCTCCATCAGCTCAACCTTGTGTACGGATAAACGCACGAAGCTCGTGGAACTTCTCAAAGAGTACCAGGACATATTCGCTTGGAGATATGAAGAAATGCCGGATTTAGATGAAAATTGGTCACCCATCATCTACATGTCATACCTGGATCCAAGTCGGTTAAACAGTTGTAGTTCGGATCAGTGCTTGCATAGACTTGAGAGACTTGAACAGTCTTTGCTCCAAAACGATCCTCCTTTACCTAACATCGACATGTTAGTAGATTCAACCAGCGGACACGGCATGTTCTCCTCCATGGATGGATGTAGCGGCTACAACCAGATGAGGATATACGAGCATGATGCAAGTAAGATAGCTTTTCTAACTCCTCTCGGAAATTTTTATTATACCACACTGCCATTTGGTTTAAAGAATACCGGTGCAACGTATCAACGCTCTATGACGGTAATCTTCCACTGGAGACGATACCTCAAGGGAGCAGCCTCAAGAAGATAACGATGTCCACGCGCCATATCGAGCAAGGGCGAGTCACTTTATCAGACAGTGAAGGAACCAGGCCTGCCGGTAATGAAGAGCCTCATAATGTGCGTAGGGGCATATATCTCACCAACAGGCGATACAACCTTCGACCTTCTGCAAGCAGTTACCTGGAGCACCAAGAGGAAAACCACCGAGATACAACATCATGTGCGTCCGTCAACTCCAACTCCAGTACCACATGCACGACTCCCACAATGATGAAACAATGTCCAAGATATTCCATATTTGGCTCGACAACAACCACTACGAACAAACCATGTAAACCACGCTTGGGGACTGAGGCTCAACATAAAGTTCCTTCACCGTCAATCAAGGAATTCTTCAACATGAGAGAGATGGTCAGTCAAGAAGCATGGAATTCGCAAGGGTAAATCGAACTGAAGAGGGAAACACTTCAACGCTCCCTCTAGCAGAAGCTGCTTCAATGGTCTATTCAAGAGCCGCCTCAACGCTCTCTCCGGGACCCACGTTCGCTTCGGAATCCTTCTTCAACACTCTCTCCAGGATCCACCTCAACGTTCGCACCAGAAACCACTTTAACATCCTCTCGAGCCGTTTCAACACTCAAGCTGCATCAATAATCTGCGCTCTGGTCAAGTTATCTTTGACGTACTCATTGCTCAACATACGTCTCATCCCTCCTTCATAACGGCCCAGCGGAGCATGAAAAGCCTTGAAGTCGATAGGAGAAAGGTTATCTTGTGGAACGGATATTTTCATATAGTTGAAAGGGCGCGGTGAACAACTCATCATCAATGTTCGGCATATCCTTGAAGCTGCCAACACTTCCTGACTTGTTACCAGCATTATCTCCAGAAGACATCTCAACAGGGATTCTTTTCTTCCACAATGAAATAAAAGGCAGGAGTTAGAACTTGTATGAAAGCACATGAGAGATGTAGTCACACACGGCAAGACACAACTCACATCGGAGCACACAAAAACGGTCCAGCTCAAATTCGGTACGGATTTCAAGACTGGTATTAGTTTTCAAGTCCGGTGCAAGTTTCAGTCTGGTATTGATTTCAAGTCAGGTGCAAGTTTCAGTCTGGTATTGATTTCAAGTCAGGTGCAAGTTTCAGTCTGGTATTGATTTCAAGTCAGGTGCAAGTTTCAAGTCCGGTATAAGTTTCAAGTCCGGTATCACTCAAGTTTCAAGTCCGGTATAAGTTTCAAGTCCGGTATTTCTCAAGCTTCAAGTCCGGTATTGATCAAGTGACGAGTCCGGTATCACTCAAGTTTCAAGTCTGGTATTGCTTAATATTCAAGTCTGGTATTGATCAAGTCAAGTCCGGTATTGCTCAAGTTTCAAGACCGGTGTTGGTCAAGGGCATGAGGCTGGTATAAAGTTGACATTCAGTCAGGCATACACGATATGGGACCCACGTTCAATCAAGCATATATGGCGGGACCACATTTATTTGCACAACACGATTCTCTCATGTCATGGGAATCATGTTCACGAAATTCAAGCCCACGTTCGATCAAGCAGGCGCAGTAGCCCCACCAACGAAGCAGCACAAGATCCGTCGATTAGGCACAACCCCATGATCGAGCGGAGCAAGCACGGAGCGGGCCCTCGACCGAAGCAGGCATAGAAAGGTCGATCGAAGCAGGAAAGACCGACATCATACTAGGGGAACGCTCTCCTATATGCCTTTTAAACGTAACATACTCCAAGGACAGGATAACCCGTCTCTCCTGGTAACATCTAACTTTGCCTCATAAGTTTTATCTTTAACTGTCACCATCTCATGCCTACCACACAATAGTGTAACCATTATGTGCTAGGCAGGGGACTTAATGTTGATGGTGGATTTTCGTTCAAGGTTAAATTTGTAAAAAACCAGAAAAAAATCATGCTACGACATCTTGTAAAAGACAAAGCCATTTATAAGTGTTGGATACTCCCTCACTTAATTCACCAAGAATGGAGCATGTAGCAACAATCCCATTCTCGTGAATACATGAAATTCCTCCAAGATGGAGCATGTGGCAACAATCCCTTCTGTGAATTTCATATCAGCCTTGTATTTTTCAGTACTCATTATCAGTGTGGCATGACGACTGAGTGTTACTCTTACTGAGAATAACACGAACCTCCAAGCACTATAATGAAACCATGTACGAAATACCCGCGAGCCGATTCTCGGTGTGTTATACTAGCCCGAGCCCTCTCGGTGTGTTATACTAGCCCGATTGAGCCCCTCTCGGTGTGTTATACTAGCCCGATTGAGCCCCTCTCGGTGTGTTATACTAGCCCGATTGAGCATCCGGACTGACCGTATCAGTCCGGATATGATCTGACCGCAATCATCCAACTCCATAAGCATGATTGGATGACCCCAGATCAATTCCATCACCCCCAAGCAGGTATGGAATACCCACGGACGACCCCGCATGGTCGGCCATTGGCCTTTGCTTGCCAAAAGACGTTCATACCAAGCATTATGGACGGAAAACCCTAAATAAGGGTTTGCGGCATATTACATGTGTCGCAAAACAATCTCAACCATCCATCTTCGCAGGTATAGATGGAGGGTGTAAATGTAGATTCAAAGGGCCCAGAGCATGTCAACACGATCACCGTGGGCCCGCCTACACACTTGACCGATCGGTCAAGACCAACAATGTTTGGCCGTGACAAAATCATCACCCAAACAAGGAGTGGCGCATGGCTTTTGAAAGCCAAAATTAGGGTTTCAAATCATCACGCGCGTCCATCTTCTCCGGCACGAATGGAGGGTCACAGATTAGAATAAACAAGGGCCGGTCATACCAGCATGACCACCGTGGGCCCATCTACCTCCTCATGCGATCGGCCAAGGCATCCCATGCCCGACTAATCCAAAACGCCCGCCCAAACATGCGTGGTTACACTTCCCAAATTGCAAACTGATCTCAACCACTCAACTTCACCGGATGATTTGAATGGCTTAGATCACGTTTTCATGGGATAATCAGGTATAGGTGTGAACACCAGCCTACCATCTACACGCTGGTATGATCGACCAAGACCGACCAAGATGGGTCGTCTTGGAACGCACGCCCAAACCAGGGATGTCATGCGGTCTCCAACTCCTTTGCGGCAACGGATTTCTGCCGCAAACCGATCTCAACCACTCAACTTTGCCGGTCAATTTGAGTGGCCTAGATCGCTCCTTCTGGGGAAAGCGAGGTATGAACGTGCACACCGGTATCTTTGTCTACACACATGCCCGGTCGGTCCTCTCCAAAGCCCTTCCCATGCTCGGTTTCGACCAAGCTGAAGAGTGATGCTTGCGCACCTCTTCAAAAACCCTAATTTCATCAACGGTCGCAGATGAGTGTCTCAAAGATCATCTCATCCGTCCAACTTCACCAGCTTGGTTATACAACCCTGGTTAGGAGTTATTTGGTTATTGAGGCGTCATTACCCATCACTTTATCACACCATAATGCAGTACCTGCATAAAATACACACGATACTTCACAAGTATCGACTTCCTGAATAACGCAGTTATTCAATTCAGCATTACATGCTATCTTTCGTGGATCCACGATCCACACATTCCAGACATCAATCATGTCACAAACCGGGGGATACATACTGGGGTATTGGTCTGGCGGTTTACAGCGTGCAGCGTGCAACGCGCCATCACAAGAACGTGTCGGGAAGTCATGGACGGTTAGAGATGAACAGGAGAAGTGGGCAAGACGGTCGTGTGGCACCGACGCACAACTCCACTACTCCATCACTCCACTTCCTCCACTTCCCACGAGAGACGTGAATAAGGCTCAATGACTTGTATAAATAGGTTCTCCGCCCTATTACAAACAACAACACAAGTTCAAACAAGACAGAAAATCAACACCCAAAGCCTCCTTACATTAACCGTAAGCCTGCTCACTTTTCTGTCACAAGTCATAAGCAAGCCAACACCTTCACAATCTCAACACCTTCTTCGCTTCCCTCCCTAAGATCAACCCCATCTCCTTCACTTTGTGACCGAAACAAGTCTGGAACGGCCATTTCTTGGTTTAGGCCGGACTTGCACAGATTGATCTCTCGAATCTACAAGCACTCACCGCGCAGTGCATTTGTTTAAAGGTTTAAATTCATTCCTCATCCACACCCCAAATTACCAAATTCTGCAGGAGTAGTTTTCACCCATAAACACCAACGAACGTGTATATTTTTCGCAAGGATATTTCACAAAAGAATTTCGCACAAAAGAAAGTAGGTGATTATTTCGCACAGATATTTCGCAAATAGAAGCCAGCAAAGTTGGTCAGAGGTGAAGATAATGAGCTTGAGGACGCAGGTTCAATTCCCACCTCCCGCGAATTTTTCGCATCTTTTTTTTTGGACTACCAGAGGAAGATAAGTTTTAACAAGTGTGCGATAATTTCGCAAAGAAGAAGCTTGTAGTTGGTCAGGAGGCATAAATGCAAGCAGCAGGTCGCGGGATCAATTCTTGCTTCTCGGAGTTTATTTTTGTTATGCGAAATTTATACAAAGTTGGTCCATAATTATTTCGCATAGAAGAGAGTTTCGCAGAGATATTTCGCAAGAGAGGATTAGTACAGATGGTATGGTGTGAGAATATGCAAGAGGCGGGTCAAGGGTTGAAATCTCATTTCTCACACTTCTTTTTGCTGCGAGATAATTATATTTTGTGCGACGTTTATACATTTCAAGGATGCTAGTTTCGCAAGCAAACCATATACTTCGTGCGAGACGACAGCAACAACAAATCACATGAAAGCTAAGTACCACTTCCTTGAACATTTTATTTTACTTACGACAAATAAAAAGATTTTTGATTAGATTTACAAAAAGCGATACAATCGCGCGATTTCAAAGATTTCAAAATCTCAGAGATTTCAAGATTTCAAAATCTCACAGATTTCAAAGTTTTTCAAAGAACGATACGAACGCAAGATTTAAAAAAAAATGCGATTTCAAAGATTTCAAAAAGCGATACAAAGATTTCAAAGATGTCTATTGAACAATTACAGAGATTCAAAAAGATTACAAAGATTTCAAAAGGGAATACAATCTCATATAGATCAATTTATATATTTCTCTTGAATATTTGCTTTATTTCAAATGATATGAAGATTTTGCCGAAAGTAAGGCATCATATATTTGTGAAAAGAATGAAAGAAAGAATGAAAGAATGAATGAAAGAATTAAGACATGCGATAATTTCGCAGAGATTATGATTTTTTTACAAAAGAATAGAAACATGCGATAAATTCGCAGAGAATATGATTCTTTAAGAAAGAATAGAGACGTGCGATAACTTCGCATAGATAGAGGCAAACCTTCTATAGCGTACACCCTAGTTCGCGAATAAAATTTCGTAAGAGGCAAATGTAAGACCTAAAGTGCGTCATAGAAGGGGGTACCTATTGCATGGCTCAGGGAAAGGTTACACCGCTCCCGGAACCTGGGTCATGGAGATTTGGGGTCAATAAATCCCATCCAGGAGAGGTACCTTGGATTTTCAACCTAAGCTTATGACTTAGGTTGGACGACTGAGGGTCTCTTCTAAGGAGTGCGGCATCTGATCAAGGCGCCGAGGTACACGGTTGAGCCAAGAGTGCCTGGGGCGTTTGAAGCGTCTCGGCCATTCTTGGCAAGTCTTGACTTATGCTGCACTCGGCCCGAAGAAAACCCCACTTAGGGTGCAGTCTTGTAACCATAAGCCATATAGGCAAAAGGGATAAGAGGCTGCGAAAACAACTGGTTGTTGTTAAGACCGAAGGGAGGAGCCAACCTTGTATGGTAGAGGTACGTCTCCTTGAAGGGGCAACCACGGGGAAGATAAGGGCGGCACCCTCCATTAGGGAGCTGATAAGTGTCTTAAGACACAAATGTCATGGGGCTTTATTTTCGCAAGAATATTTAGGCCTGTCATATTTGTGCAACAATCCTGAAGAGGCAATAATACAAAAGAGAAAGATAAGACGAGATCAATGGGTCCGTACATGAAAGTGTAAGGACGTCCTGCGATTTCGTCGCAAGACGGCAATGTCATGGGGCTTTATGATCGCAAGAATATTTAGGCCTGTCATATTGTCGCATGAAAAACATCCTTCAGAGGCAATAATACTAGAGAAATGATAAGACAAGATCAATGGGTCATTACATGAAAGTGTAAATACGGCCTGCGATTTTGTGGCAATGACAAGATGTGGCAAAATAAGACCTTTAACTAGGAAGGCAAAATAAGACCACATAAGAAAGTAAGCAAATAAGCTTGCAAAAATGAGTAAGCAAATAAGATTGCGAAAATGATTATATGTAAGCAAACAAGCTTGCGAATATGTACATGGAAATGAAAATGAGATAGTGAAAATGACGTACACTTGATATTATGATCATATTATTATTCGATACTAATAGTGCAGGAATAAAGAAAGATGAAACACAAGTAAGAACTTGTGATGAACAATCGATACGCGAAGAGGAATGCATATACTAAAGACAAAGTCAGAGAAATGGAGAATGGAAGCAATTTAAAGCTACATCAATTTTAACGTGCAAAATAAGCTAAGTAACACAAACATTAGCTATGCATTGCAATAGATAAGCATTCTCATCATATAAGCATCACACTTGCATCATGAAAGCATCGCATAAGCATTTCATGGCATAAACATCGCATACAAATTTCATAACATAATCATTACATAAGCATTAGATTCGCATAAGTATTTTATAAAATTTTACGGAATAATATCGCAGAATTATTCAGAATTTCGCAGGATTCTTTAGAATTTCGCAGGATTCTTCAGAATTTCGCAGGGTTATTCAGAATTTCGCAAAATTATTCAGGATTTCGCAGAAGTATCCAGAATTTCACAGAATGTGTCAGAATTTCGCAGAATAAGATTATTTCACAGGATGTGATTATTTCGCTCAATTATTTCGCACAATTATAAGCAGCTTGAAGAAATTATACTATTGCATGAGCACAAAACATGAGACAGAGGCAAGATAAGAATGAAGAAACAACCAGCTGATTCAACATTTTCTCAAGGATTCTACCCTCATAGATAAAGAACAGAGGCAACTATGGATTACCAAGAAAACATTTTATGTTCTTTATCTTCTCGGCAGGAATCATTTCCAAAATGGATGTTCACTAGTGAACAACAAGAATCCTCACAAAAAATGGAGTAGTAATTTCGCATGAATAGAGGCAATACTTATTACTCTCATTCAAGGACGGATACTTCTTATATTTCGAGGATTAATACTTCTTATACTTCTTTAAGGATACTTCATACTTCATATACTTCAGGATGATACTTCTAATTACTTCTTAATGCTTCGGAACTTCACAAAAGAATAGAGGCAAGTACGTACTTTTCAAGAAAAGTATTCTTTCGCTCGTTACTTCATCAACAATGATCAAAGACCACTATAACAACGGATTTTTTCTTGAAGATCGCTCTTCAAGCAATATTCAAGAAAAAAGAGGCAAAATGTAGGAGAAGAATCTCGCAACAACATATTTTCTTAGTGTGCGAGATGCATTCATTTCCCTAGTTTGCGAAATTATCAAGAGCCTGCGAGAAGGTAGCAAGAGCTTGCGAGAATATGAGCTGTATGTGAGCTGTCATCCACTATGTAAACACCTATATAAAGAGGAGAGCAGGAGAGAGAAAGGGGGGACATTTTTTTAGTAAGGGAGAGATATTTTTTAGAGAGAGACTTTATTTTCTTTATCATCTTCTTCCCCAAAAAACTAGATCTAGAGCTCTATCAAGTATCCATTAATGGAGATTCTAAATGTAATATCAATGTAACCTCAACAATCATAGTTAAGAACCATGGATGTAGATCACATTGATCGAACCATGTAAAAAATCCTTGTGTCCATTTTATAATTTTAGCACTTTAATCTTTATTTTGATTATGAAATAGATTTAGATCTAGAAAATATTATAAGGGGTGTGTTGTAGGAAATCCTGCAACTACATCGTCGGTTTGTACAAGACAGTGTAAAATCATCTCAGACGAGCTTGCTGTAAAACACTCATGTTGTGCTTTTAGACCATTCGCTTGTGTCTTGAACGGTTGTTGAAGGATTTAATGTCATTGATTCATTCGATATCAGTACTCTTTGATTGATACATGAGCATGGTGCTTGCAGTGCCATCTTGTTTCTGTCAGTCGTAGAAACATCACTTCTGAAACCCTGGTCACGGGACCATAACTGAGGTTGTTTTCAAGAGAGGATGATGTAATGACCATGGTGGCATGTCCCGGTGGTAGCATTCCTTTTTTGATGATTGACTAGCACTGGAGAGCTTGGAACCACGAGTGTTGGACTGTGAAATTGATCGTCATGATCAGTGGACCGTCGGTCCCCAGTATTTTGTTGAATCTCTCTCTTTCATTTTCCCTTCTTCTGGCAGGACCTAGATAGAGGATCCGGGTAGAAAAATTGATGTAAACACCCAGGTGGTCGAAGTTGGAGGTACCTTGATAAAGGACTTAGCGAAAAGACCTGGTGGACACCGATCGACTGTGGAAGTTATGAATCTCGTCTAAGAATTTCTGCTTGCATATTGTATGCTCAGGAAGCTGTAGGAACCTCATACGACGTCAGAATCTGATGCTTGACCCCAATTTTTTGAAGCTAAGAGACTGAGTTGTCACATGAGAAAAGGATCACTCAATTCGGAGTTGTAGAGGTCAGCCAACGAAGCGTGAACATTTGTGATTTGTAATCCTGTATAGAATTTTCAGACTTCATAAACCTGGATGTAAAGGCCATATCTTTCAGCTCGTATGTCCGATTAATGCTCCCTTTTGGTATGTTGTAGAAGAGACATAGAAGAATATCTTTCGTTGAGGAAACATTGTCCCATTCCTCACCTATTGGTACATTTTTGCAAACCCATGGACTGAAGTGTGTTGTATCTCATTTGTAGAGGTGATGAGAACATCTTGTAGAAGACTTTGGATTATGCCCACCAGTCGTGCCAGCTTTGGGAAGACTTTCAAGTGAGCATGTTATCAGGTCTACACATCTTGATATGAATCATCGGTTCTTAGAAAAGTCCGCTTCATGTGTAACACTTCAGAGAATGATTAGTTGATGAAGCCCTGAGGATGTTGCTCCTGAGACCGTTGTTGGTGTTGAGACCATGAATGATTACGCTCCAGAGATCCTTGTCGATGCTGAAATCATGGATGGTTTTCCTCTAGAGATTATTGTTGATGCTGATACCATGGTTGAAGTTGCTCCAAAGACCGAAAAGGCTAGAGCCATGATTATAGATATAATCTTTGCTCCTTCATCCAGTGAGCCTTTTACATTCACGAACTAGTTGATGAGTTGAGCGTCGCTAAGATGAAGTTGTACTGAGAGTTCAACCTGAATGCTCCTGAAAGCATAACTTTACCAGGAACTGGCTTTGTCAGTGAGTCGATGTTGTTGCGGTAGATATTATCAGCAGTTTTCATACTGTATGTGATTGGTGAAGAGAGAAAGTTCCTCAATCATGCAGGGGCTTGTGATGTAGAGAAATCCCGTTGATGAAGTTTCATGGAATCACCTCAGGTTGCCTAGTATATGTTGAAGGATTTAGTGCCATCCATGTATGAATGATGTTGCATATGCTTCAGAAGTCTTATCATGGGATAATGAAGACTTATCGATTGTAGTTTAATTACACTTTGATCGTGCTGGTGTTGAATCAATGTGTCATCGTCAAGATATTTGTGTTGTACTCTTTGATTGGGAATACAATTTGATGGCTTCTTAGATGCTTGAGCGTTGAAGAGTATATTCCTTGAGCATCGAATGTCTTAGGGGTTTGATCATCTCAGCCTGGATTATCTTCTGTTGATTCAGCATCCCTTTCGTTGCGGTAGTGGGATTCGACACTTGTGCAGACATCAGAGCTTTCTGATTTTGTGGAACACATGGACTTGCAGGAAAAATGCCCAAAGTGTTCTTTGCCATGTTTGGACATCAGTAATGAATGTTTCATTGATTGATTCGGAGAAACGTCAGATTCAACCACTTGGTAAAATACTAATGCGGTGAAGCTACCATTCATAACGTCTTATAGAGTTGCTAGCATAATTAAGTCCCCATGCTAGGATAGCATGTGGGGAAATAAATGACATAGACATGGAATGATACTTGCTTGAGTGCGGAACCTCTTGATGAATGTCTATGCATCTTTTGCAGGTTCTTGCTTCAACCTCGTTAAAGTTTGAAATTCCTCAAAGTACTCTGATGATGGAATGTCCGTCAAATCTTCTGGATCAGAACTTTCTTCGTTAGAGAGATGTGTAACAAAAGGTGATTTGTAAGTACCCATCTTTTCAGCGCGGATCCACGCTCGTCTGAAGGACATGTCATATCCTGGATCTTCCTGATTATATGAAACTTTGTTTTTGTCAGGTTGAACTTATGTTCACTTTGAGAGTGATGTAGCCATAAGTATTTCCGAGCGCTCCTTCAAGGTCTCGATTGAGATGGGAGCATGAGTAGCTTCTTGTCGATGATGCATGTGGATCCGATGGTTTTCGGTGGAATGTTGTTGATGGCGGTGCCAAGCATCGATCAACGTTCTTCCAAATTCGTTTCTTTTGATCGTGGTAAGCAGTCCCGGTCGTACATCTCTTGGTCGTGGCCGGAGGCTCAAGAATTATTTCCGGAATGGACTTCTTGACACAATGTGGTTCAGTGTTGTGAACATGTCTCTCCTTTATGCTTCGACAGATAGAGAAATTCACGTTCGACCAAGGATTGAACCACCTTTTTGATAGGTTGTTCAGAGAGTGTAAAGGTTCTGACTGGGATATGATTCTTGTATACTTCTTCAGTCCCCATTTGAAGCTATTGTGGATCAACTTTCTCTTTGAAAATGTGCTTCAAAACTGCGCAGTTGCTTGTAGGATGATTGACGAACCTGTGGAAGCGGCAGTGATAATTATTTTCAATGATGTTGTAGTAATAGGTTCGTTCAAGACTTGTTAAAGCAGATTTTTTTGACTTAATTTTTGTAAATAAAAATAACAAGCTCAATTAAAAAGTTGTTGGGAAATTATGGAGAGGCTGGAGCTAGGATTTCACCATTCATCAATAGTTATGTGGTTTTAAATTAATTTATATCATGCAATTTAAACAATTGATTTGATTCTAAAGTATTGCCAAAATCAGATTTCCAAAATATCAAATGTTAGTCGCAAGCATAACGCATCAAGAGTCTAAAACTAAGCATGCATCATCAAGAGAAAACACATTTGATTAATAAAAATCATTTAGTTCATTTTTTTATCAATGCAATTAATCATATAAAAATATTGCATAAATTAATAAAGTAAATATTACCACATAATTCTTGAAAGAATGGCTTCCTCCGTCGCCCCAGAGGATAGGTTTAGCTCATCATGTTGGAAACACGCTCAAAAGTTGATTTCATTGCTCAAAGTGTTTACAAATGATGAAAAATGGGAGAAAATAATTAAAACTGGGTGTTTGCAACGTTTATAATTGTTGCAATACACTGTTACAGAGAACGATAATGATGAACTGTTGATGTTGTTGTAGCTCTGCGACCCACGCTTGGCAGTCGTTTCTACTGTAGCATGAACGACTGTCTTCTGTGCGTCTTATGTTCTTCGTGTTCTTCAGCAGCAGCAGAAAACTCGTCTCTGCAACAGAGTTAGATACAGTAGAGTTAAACCCAAAAGAAAAACCTTAATATCATACATATTACATAGGAAAGTATCAACATGCAACAACAAAAGAGAGAAAAAAAAAAGGCAACAAACTACTTCAGAAAGAAAAGCAAATCTAACGAACATATGAAGTTTAATATGCAGTAGAACGAGTAAGCAATTCTTAATTTCTGTAATTTTGGAAATTCTTACATCTCAGACTTCTTCTTCGGTTTCCTCTATCTCGGCCTTTTCATAATTACCCTTTCCTCTATGATGATGATATCGAGCCTCTCTCCTCAATGATCGCTGTCGTATGCGTCAAAAATAAATAACTTTCTTACTACTCAAAATATATAATATAGCAAGGGCAAGAAAGGATCGTTCCCACAGAGAGGTCTAGAGTTGTCAAGTTGTTTCGGTTTCCTATAAATAACAATGGGGGGTTTTGTGATTTTTATATAATAAAATAATAAAGGCAAAACAATAAAAAGTAAACACGCAAATCAAGGATGTGAAAATATTGGATAAAGGTTTCATCTTCAATTGTAAACAAGTTTTGAATGTATAATTAGAATTCGTATTTAATCTCGCTATCATCAAAAGCCCTAGAATATCTTATTGCAAGAATACTCCGTAAATTTCCTAAGTCATCAACACACACATTAGAGCTGCGTATGTGAATTCTACCTAAAGAATAACCTAACGCCTTGTGCTAATTAAGTTCAATTCCTAGGAGCATTAAGTTTCAGAAATAGGCTAATCAATGCAATTGTAATACATTGCGCACACAATTCGAACAAAGGTCAATTTTTACATATGATTACAAGAGTGTATCACTACAAACCGTAATCATATCATGCTACTCGTATTCAAGGTTATCGCTCGATGATGAACCCTAAATTAGCTATAGATATGGATGTGAGTTCAATCAATTCTAGACTTAACTAAACAAACATTCAATCATATTGCAATACGTCAATCATGCAATTATTATAACCCGTAGGAATCAAACGATAATATTGAGAGAAAACTGATTCATAAAAATCATAACTTGGTTGCAAAATCCAACTACATCTTCAACCAATAATAAAAACTTAGTTACTTGTGTTTTTGGAAATCATCATAGAAAGCATAGAAGAACTATCATGTGAAACCCTAGAAAACAAGTAGAAGCCTCCCTAATGGAGATATCTAGGTTTAGAGAAAGACTTTTCTATTTATATGCTTCTCCCATTCCTTTTCCAATATTAGGTCTTCTCAAAACCCATCTCCAATTAGTCCACCAAGCCCATGTATGGAAAATACCGTGTGAAAATCTCTGTCCAAAATTGTTCGACGGAATTGCTGACGTCATCGCCGGAATCTGGTAACTGTCACCGGAATCCTGTCGCCGGATAACTATCTCATGCCACCTGATTAATTGGAAGATGTCACCAGGCAAGTGTATAATTCCAGGAGCTCAACTCTACTTCTCTGCAGTTCAAACATTCACAATTCAGAGCCATACATCATAAATGAACCATCTAACCAATTCTTGGATTCTTGCGGAAACGTGCCCAAAAGCGTGACTCGTAGCTCATATGTCCAGCGGCCAACTATTGCATTCGACTCGAACCCCCTTCATGATTCAGTGAAACTTTGCAATTCCCACTTTCCATTCCGAAATCCGGCAACCGGAACTAGTACTATCGGCTAGCCATTCTCGCTCACTTTTCGCACTGTTTCAGCAGCTGGTTGCGATATTCTATTTCTATTTCACAACTTAGGCCATAAATTCTCATTCATTCCAGTCTCCACGATGGCAGCGACAAACCAGACTCAAACCAAACCACATTCTCCAGATTGAAAACTCATTTTAGCTCCTTCTTGACCCTTTCATAACCATCTGGCCGAACTCCAACTCATTGTGCTCTTCCCTATAATCTCAGACCTGCAATCCACCTTTTATTCACTGCCAACCCAAACTCAAAGCAACAGCTTCAGGCCAACCAACACTACCACCTGATGCTTAGAACAACGGCAACAACCACAACAAAACCAAGGCTGTGGTCACTACATCTCAGCTTCAATACCCTTGCTGCCATTTCTCAGCTGCAACATCGACTCCATTTATTCACTGCAGCTTCAGCCATAGCATCACAGCCTTGTGTAGCTTCTTTCCAACAGCTGCAACTAATATTTCAGCTCCATACTGCAATAACAGCACTAACAAAACCATTGCACATAATATCAGTTCTTACAACTCAAACACAACCCATTTGCTCAGCTCGAAACCGCGCATCCATTGCACTTACACACAAACAACAGTCCCAATCACCAATCTACAGCCTCAACTCCAGCTACTTGCAGTTCCAATACCACTTCACTGCCAGCCCATAACACCAGCTACAATTCCTTGTTCAGCTTCCTTGCATACCTGCAATCTCCATAACTAACTGCTGCCTCTCATCTCAAGCTCACAGCTGATGGCATTAGTTCATCTCTCCATTTTATGCCTGCACAACCTTTATCATTGTTGCCTGCAACCGCTCACGGTACTCTTCCCAGCTCAGTTCAACATGATACTCAACCGAGCCCTTCCAGCTGCGCCATATCCTTCTCTTTCCTGAAACCAACATAACCACCATTTTCTTCTTTCACCAGCTCTAAAATTCAATTGCAATTCAACCATAGCTATCTCCATCACCATCTTCTCTGCCAACACAGATTAGCTCCAGCCAGTTTCTTCCATTCTATGACCACCAATTCTGCAGCTGTAGAGCAGTTCACCTGCACAATCCTAGCATATATCTAACTCTTAAGCATTCATTCATTCCACCATATAACTTCATTTCAGTCCCTTACTCTCCACCAGTGCCTTACTGCCACCAGCCCAACCATTGTGCAAATCTATCATCAGTAAACCCATTTAAGTTCTCCTTTATGAGCTCAATACCACTACTGCATCACTGGCAACAACTTACAACACCACGGCGTCGACATATTCCATCATCTGTAGTTCCTAATCACCCTGTAACAGCAACCACAACCATACAATTTCACAATCCGACTGTACCCCTTGCAATTCTCAACTGAAACTTTATCCTGTTGCTTCATTAACAGCTCCAATTCCATCTATTTCAGCTTAGCAGTAAAAACCCATCTCTGCTCTTGTTCTTCTCGGCATTTGAACCACCTCAAAATCTTAATCTCTTCTCAGCTTCAACTCAAATGGCAGTAGAATGAATTTGGGGAAGAACATAGTAAGGAACCCTAATTTCTTGTTCTTCTAAATTAGACCTCAATACTCCATACAATCGAAAAACAACCTAAAACCCAGCTCTCTAATCTTCTGATTCTCAGTTTGCATCCATGAATCAACCCCCATTTAATCATCATCTCATCTCTCCTCAGTAACAGAACTTCTCAGATTCATCCCAGTTGGTGTCAACATCATCACCTAACTGCTTCCATATTCAAATTTCAACTCGCACTCATCTGCGTTCATCCTTGACTTCAAATCCGTAGCCAAACCTTCTCCATCTCCTCACACCCATGAAGAACAGCAGTAACATAGAAATGGAGAAGGAAATGACTAGAAATGGATTCTTGTCGACCTGATGTGTGGTTAACAAATTGGGGTTGATATTGGCACCTGCCAATTTGATGGGGGGCTGCTACAGTCAATATGTAGCCTATCGGTTTCGCAGAACCGACAAGACTATTATCTTTCTTGCTCAACTGTCAGTTCCAACAGTTCATTCTTTACCTCCTTTGCTGCATAACCTTCGTTGGCTCCAAGTATCATTCGCCCGTGAATTGACCTTTACGCTCCAAATGGACGATTTATCCTTCTTTTGGTCATAATGACTCCAAAGTACCTAAATAACTCAAAAGCAAACATAAGATACATAATTTACAAGAAAACTCGCAAAGAAAGCATAAACAATAGATAAAATATCACGGTGTTTACAACACCTATCACTCAACACATACTCATAATCAAAGCAGGGGAATTTAACGGTAAACAATAGCAACATCGATTGGATTTCCTTTCTCCATCTTAACTCTAATACGAGCCTTAGCACTAGCATCAAACCTATCCTTCTCTTCCTTGCTCAGATTACAATAAGCCAGCCAATTCGCTTGTTCAGGGTGAAGAAAGACTTTTGCTTTACATTTCAAACAAATATAATAATGCATCCGATGTAGATGATTATCTCTGCATCGCATGATTCTGGTAGATGAAATTAGTGCATCCTTAGGTACCTTCTTGTGGTCACAAGCCATTGTTTTTTTTTCTTATAGAGTTTCTATTGAGTTTCCTCTTAAGTTCTGAAGGTTTTAACCTGTTTAAATACAATAGCCCTAATCTTATTAATTATCCAACATTTAATTTGATGAATGTATAATCCCATCCATTTCAGTCTTCGTAATCTTTGACGGAAAACCAAAGATTTTGCTGTCCCTTCATATTTCCTTAGACTAGTGACATTCTCAAGACACGCTTTGTTACTTAGTTAAGCTACGTTTACACGTTTCATCTGCCTAGCTATCAGAAGGCATTAAAACTCTAATATAGACTAGACTTAGCTCTACTAAGTTGGTTATAAATGCATATTAGGGCCTTGTTTGGTAACCATTATGAGTATCTATTTATGATTATAGATAATCATAAACTGAAAAATGATTATATCATAATAATTTTTGAAATAAATTTTAACAAACAACTTTTTGGAATAATTGATTATCAAAAAATGAAAAATGATTAAAATGAGAAGTTGTTTGGTACACATGTTTATCATTATCATTTTAGTATTTTTTTTATAAACCACAACACACAAATTTAATCATAGATCTTCAACACACAGTTTGATCTTAGCTAGTTTCGGTATCGGAACCTATACATGGCACCGGCAATTCCATCTCTCACGTGATTCATTTCACTTCTTCTTTGTTGATGTGCGTACATACCACTAAACGCTGGTTTATCAGGCGGGGATGTATCAACATCTATGACATTTTCTTCGTTTGCATAATATGCAAACAGTTCATCAGAGTTGGATTCCGTCCTAATGAAATTGTGAATTGCACATGTTGCTATTAATATTTTCACCTGGGTGTTGTATGGAAATGAGGCAGGATCCCTCAAAATTGGAGAGCGAGATTTAAGAACTCCAAAGCTTTGCTCGATTGCATTCCTCAATGAAGAATGCCCAAAATTAAACAACTCCTTTGCAGTGAACCTTCCATTGCTTCCTCTTCTACGGTCATGTAAGTGATAACGAACTCCCCGATATGGAGCAAGAAAACCAGGCATGTTTGGATATCCAGCATCAACAACATAATACTTTCCTAAAAATGTAAACAATGTCGAAGAATATTCAGCAACAATAACATCTTTAGTCACAATACAAGTAGAGGTAATTCACAAGAAGGAAACGCATTCTGGTCAGAAAGAAGATATGGTACACAAACGACAGTGGTTTAGGTTCTAAGCTATTCATGCTTATAATCCGGGACTTGACAGATTGTACTTCGAAAAGTTGAAATGAAAACTGCCATTAGCTACTACTGTACATTCAATCCAGTGAAAGTATGTCAGACAAAGGAAACCTACAAAATTATAAGACTCTTACTAACACAACTTGTTTTAAAGACTATTATAAAAGGTGCAAACTCATATACTGAATTACTGCGTATATTCCATTTTGCTAAAAACGTAAGTAGTATATGCACATTTATGATTTATGTAACAAGTTAGAATTGGGAGATGAGACCTATCTTACTGACCAAATTCCATTTATATAACAAAGAGAGTTCATTGAACAACTATCTCAAATCAGGATATAACAACAAAAAAATCATGTAGTTCGAGGTTCATATGATAAGCAAAATGTATAGCAAAATTAACTAACCTTCAGGGGCATGAGGAAACATCAGACTTCTATTTCTCAAAGCTTCCCATAAGATTCTTGAGTCATTTGCGGATCCTTCCCATCCAGCGTAGATAAATGTGAATTTCAAATCAAACGAACATACTGCCATCACGTTTTGTGATATATTTCCTTTCCTATCGAAGTATGGTGTTTGCTGGGCTAGTGGTACAATCACTTTAATATGTGTTCCGTCTACAACGCCAATACAATCCTATAAAATATTTATGGAAATTTAAATTATAAGTTAAAAATGAGAAGGAAAAAAAAAGACAAAGCTATAAGAGATATCATCTGACGTACCTTGAACCATGAGAAATATTTAGAGTTGTTGAGTATTTCAGCTGGAGTCTCAGAAAAAGAAGGGGGTTTTATAAGTTCCTTGGAAAGTTCCATGATGGCTCTCAATACTTCATTGAAGTATCTACTTATAGTTTCACTGGAATGTTGAAATCTTTCTTGTAACATTCTATTATCTTCATTATGTCCAATCGTGAGAAGGAAAATCGCCAACTGCTCTTCTATGGTAACCCATCGACTGTCACGTAAAAGTTCTCTTTCTTTTAAAATGTGAGTCAACCTTAAGAAAACAAATTTCTCCATGCGATACTGCTCATAACATCTATGGGGATGGCCGTGCAAAATATCTTGCATGTGTTGATGTCCCGTAAGTATAGAAGTTCTACAGGGTTCCTTACATATGCGACCCTTAACGTTTTCGATAACTGCTGCAACCACAAGTAATAAGGTGCGTTCTTCAAGCTCTTCTTAGGAGTCCATATCCTAATATATACAAACAATTGGTAAGGCTCAGTAAGAGGGAAACTAAAGAAGAGTAAATTGAACTAAATTGAATGTAGAGTAGGAAAACTAGAGAACAGTAGAAATAAACATGTTATCAATTTAAAAACAGTTCTCATGCCTCATCTACAACCAGAATTCAAAGGAAAGAGCAAGTGCATTAATCAGAACAGTGTTTATGTCAAGTTGTCAGTGATAAACACTTCCATGGTTAAAACTCTGATAACACGAGTATTGTAGTGGCATGAAAAAGCGTGCAGTTAGTTCATAAATAACTTCAATTCTATAAAAACCTTGAAAATTTTGAGTTTCAAATTGAACAACACTATTAAGAAGTTTAAATTGCCGACCAACTTGGTAAGTTTCGTATAGAGGAAGGGTTTGATAGCTACCTGGCTGGTAACTTCTTTGGCCATTCAACTGAATTCAGAATATGACAACCTGCAACGACCTGCCTAAAACTCTAATCAATGCTGTTGTTTATATGCTTATCATCTGTAGGCCATTTCCTGAAAAACAAATAAAACAAGTAAGAATAAGAGAGAGACATAGTAATGCTTATCATCTGTATGCCATTTCCTAAAAAACAAATAAAACAAGTAAGAATAAGAGAGAGACACGGTAAAGTATGCTACATTAGATCAACAGAAACAACATTAAGAAAGTATTACAACTTAGTGAAGAAAGGCTTTCCATAATAAAGTATACCACAAATTAAGAATTACATTCATAAAGCTAGGTTAACGAAACCAAATCTATTAATTATTAATAAGTGAATACTTAATCAGTAAACCTACTAGTTACTTATAGCATTCATGTCTTTAACGTTCTCAAAACAAATTAACAAAAACATCCAGTTCTAATCATAAAATGAAACGACCATTTCAACAAAGGTTCAAATGACATAAACATTAGCCTAGTACTCTAAGACCTCTCACAACTGCAAATGACATAAACATTAGCCTAGTACTCTAAAAACTCTCACAAACTCTAAGACCCGAGACTTTTCAGCCATTCCTTTTGATTATTAGGATCTAGTGACATAAAAACTTGTATCCATCCAGCATCTTGAAACTTCTCTAATGCCCCCATTAAACTTCGAACACTCACGCCATCAAGAGATTGCAAATACTTGGTACAATTTGGAATTTAATAAGGGTCCTTATCCAAATCAATAACATGTTTAGCTTTTGTTGCATCAGCAATAGCAAACAAAGCTTCACTCAGACCAGCAGTACTTGTAGCTCTCTTAGTTTGACCATAATCAATTTTCTTTGAAGCTTTTCGCTTTCCTCTTTCATTAGCTTTTTCAGATTGAGCTTTCACTTACTTCTTCCACCCCAACAACGGACGACCCCCGCCTCGAGGACTTAACTGGAGTATCATCATCTATGCTCGAGCCGAAGCATATGCATTAGAACCGATTGCGGTTGAACCATAAAAAAATGGTACACAACTCTTCATAGATAGGGCAACCATTTGTCTTATACTTCTTTTTATCCGGGTATTCCTACGTCAAAATATTACAAATTATCTACTGACTACTGCCCACAATAATTCACAAATCAAAATACAACCTACAACAGAAACAAAGAGGGTGATGTCAATTAAATTTACCCCAAGATATGCATCCCACACTCCTTCGTCGTCAACTATAATCTTTTTATCTCTTGAATCCCATTCAAAGCCACTAAGGGACATAAGATTCTTCATGTCATTGTGTCTAACCCTCAACACATTATACCTATTCTTAATCTGATCCATTGTAAAACTCTGTCCATTTTTCTTGTTGAATTCCTCTTTTACTTCAATCCAAGCTTCTTTCACAAATGATTTAGGCTTCTTACCACCAAGTATTTGAACGATCAAAAGTTCACATAGGCTTTTTTCCAAACTATTACACCATTTGGCAGTTTCAGTCGACATTCTAATGAACCCAATTTTAAGAAAAAGTTAGTAAATACCAGTGGGGCAGTTTCACAAACAGTTGGTGGGATTTCCAAAAACAAGAGCAGAGGAAAACACTTGACATACTAAATTGAAATTAACAAAGAAAAAATTGAAAACCCACTAAAGAAAACTTACCTGATTTTGATTTTGATACGAATTTCTTCAAATTTTGAGGAAGATTAATTCACCACCTTAGTTTGGGTTTCAACAGAAATGTGAGAGAAAATCGAGATTAATCGTCGAGATTCGAGTTGCTGATGAACAGATAACAGGGGAGAGTAGACGATTGATGAAATCAGAGAGGAGAGAAATCAGATCTAGGGTTTTTCTTCCCCCGTTTTTTTTCTTCTCTCGTTGCCCTCTCTCAGTTTAGTTTTTATCGAAAATAGAAAAAAAAAAGAAGGAAACCCGAGTTTTTGTTTATAAAAATGAGAATCTATTATTTTAATTTTTATAGAAATAATTGATTTTTTAGATTATGTTTAAAATAACCGATTATTATAATCGTTGCCAAACACCCTCAGAATTGATTATTATAATTATAATGGTTTATGACCTCATTAATCAATTATTATAATCGTTACCAAACAGCCCCTAGATAAAAGACATTTTGTTTTTCCGGTGAGGTACATCTCGAAGACTATTTTAGTTTCCGTTTTTTGAGAAATGTAAACTAATATTTCAGGTATTTTAGAAAAACCTTTTCCTAACAATGACACTCTGAATCTTATCCTCCTTTTAGGAAAGAAAGACTAGACATTGATACTAGGTTGTTATATTCCCAAAAATTGAGCGTAGTCAAACAAATCTCTGAATATAAGCACATCATTCTACCTTATTCATCTGTTTATATTTGAATTACTATAGGTTGTCATCTGCAGATTGGATAAAACTTTTGCATAACTGGTTTTCGATTTTGGTATCATTCACAGGTTCGTGAAGAGCTTGCCATCTTTCTCTTTCTCATCTATATATTTCATTGCTTCTGCTTAGATATATTTTACACCTGCGTATTTCTCTTTTCTCTCTTTCTCTGTGATAATGGGTGACCATCTTAATCTCTATAGACATCTTAGTGGATTATCTCTAGCACAAAGATATGCCAATCATAGTTATTCCGGTTTACTTCTTACTCCTCCAGAGTTCATACGAGATTATGGTATCAAATAGCACAGTATTCTAGCAAGAGTCTTTTCAACAAATGTTCTAAAACCCTGGGAAGTTAAAGGAGCTTTGGGTAACTTCTGGGGAACAAATGTAGGTTTTCAGATAAGAGAAGTTAATCCAAACCTTTTTATAATATCCTTCTGTTCTAAGGAAGATCTTTCATGGATTTCTTTCAATGGACCTTGGTACCCATTTGGCAATGTTCTGGCTACATCTTATTAAGGAATGAGTATTTAAACTGACATAGTTAAGGAAATCCCAATTTGGGCCTCGATTTCAAATGCAAAGGACGAACACATGGGTCGTGAAATGCTAGGCGAAATATCTAGTAAACTAGGGCAAGTGTCGAGAGTGCGCTCTGGAACAAAAGTTTTATCCTCAAATTGTAAGCCAAGAGTCTTAGTATTGGTGAATATAGAAAAGCCTCGTATAGACAAACTATTATTCAAAGTAGGAAACTATCCAATTAATGAAATATATTTCAACTATCTTAAACTTCCCTCTAAATTCTTTAATCATTGTCTGAGGTTTGGGCACAAGGCAAATATCTATGCTATCATTCAAGGTAGACCCTTAGACGAATGATATAACAGTTGATTCTCCCTTTCCGGGTGATGACATCTTCTGGATGAATGATGTGAAAGTAAAAATTTGGAACCCTAAAGATAATTTTATCACCATGGGAGAGACAATACCTGTAGAGTCCTTTCTTAATCAACCTGGTGTAAGGGAAACTTTCAATGATATCTTTAGAACCTATGTATAAGAAGATACTGCTGGCCAGAATCAAGATCCTCACCAATCCTATGAAGTGTTAGGACCTATAGTCATTGATGAAGATATTCCTCAAGCTGCCTGTTCGATTTTAGGGAAACGAACTTTCCCTTTTATCTTATCAGAAAACTATATTCCTTTAGCCAAGTCAGACTCGGATTCTTTTCTTTCGTTCAACTCTGAAATGCATAGAGTTATTGAGTCGATACATGTGACTAAATCGGGTTCAGGGAGTGGTTCTAGTTTACCCCAAGATATCATTAATCCGACACATCCCAACCCGAACCAGATTTCGCCCTTATCTAGTAAAAGGCTTTGAATACCCAATTTCAATTTCTTCATTTTCACCTTTGCCTCATACTGCATCTCCATCGAAGCATACTAATAGTCATATCTGCATTGCATCATCTTTTCAAATACCTAAAATCCAGCCAAAATCTGCTGTTAAAATCTCAATTTCTGATTTTCTCTCATCCTCTTCTTCGGATAATTGGTGTTCAATACAAACGTCAGAAGGGTTGATTCTCATTGATCAATATGGTTATAATTTGGAAGAACAGGCGATTAGGTACAACGCCTATCTCCCAATTCCATTTCCAGAACTTCCCATCTAAGCAACAAGAAGAGACACGGGTACTTTTCTATTGATTATTATTTAAAATTTGATTCTTATTTTTACTTGCTGCTCAGTCTGTGTTCTAATTCTTTTTTTTTTTTTCTTTTGTTAAAAGTAGAATTCACATGTTATTACTTAGTTTTAGGAATTAGAAATGAGGATAATAGCTTGGAATGTACAGGATTGTGGTAACCCTTTCACTCAGAATCATCTAAGATAGATTATAAATATAGATAATCCCGAAATTCTTTTCCTGTCAGAAACTAAAGCACAAAAACACTTGGTTCACTCACTGATGAGTAAAACCCTAATATTCATAATGTGGACCTAATAGGATTAACAGGGGGTCTAGCCATAGCCTGGGTGGATGGTTTTTACTTTTAAATTGTCCAATGGAACATCGATATGATAAACATCCTAGTACAAACAAACTCAGAAACAAAAAAATGGCTATTAACTTGTTTATATGGTAGCACTTATCCTGCCACTAGAAGCATAGCTTGGGGCTTCACCACAGAAATTTCAGAACATTGTTGATGGTGGTTTTTAATTCAGGGTCAAAACTGTAAAATCCTGTATTTAGTGCTATCACCCTGCGAGGGATAAAGCCATTTGAAAAGTGACAAGTGCAAAAACCCTCCTCTCTCATTGAGCAATTCAATATATATATATATATACGCATAGTAGTAATCCCAAAATATTCAGTGAATTCTCTCTTCTGCCAGCATTGCCCATTAATGCATGACTCGCTTGATATTTTCCTATGCTATGTTCCTAGCCGAACTCCCAATATTGACATGACATGACGATTAAATGTTCACTCTCAACAAAGTAGCATGAATCTCCCGAAGTGCCAGTATTGAGATCTCGCATGAAAATACCCACACAAAGCTACATCACTCTCGACAAAGAGAATCTTGTATCGACGCACTTTTAAGATAGCTCGATCACGCTTGAATTCCCTAAGGAAAATCTAGACTGTTAATATCGGTATTAGAAATGATCACGACCAAACAATTTGGCAGCGTGTTTCAGCAAGCCTAGAACACTCCTCACAGAACTAGGCAATCATCATATTGACTGACGGTGGGCCCACTAATGCCCTAGCCGATCGAACTCTGTTTACCATACCCGACGCCGTCAAACGCCACACCCAAGCGTGAGTGGTCGCGTTGTCGAAAGAAAGCTCAAATGAGCTAGACCGTCCATAACGGTCTCAGAAGCATCACGAACGTCCAACTTGCCAGCCTGGTTGGACGGCTTGGATCCTCCTACGAACAGTTAAGGAAGTGCCAGCATGATCACCGGCGTGCCCACTAGTGCCCTAGTCGACCGAATTGCCTGCGGCAAGCCTATAGGGTACTCAACCGCTTGCCCAAACTCGAGCAGGCACGCTGTATTCAAAACCCTAAATTTGGGTTGCGGCAGTTTACAACTGTTGCAAATCTATCGTGTCCGTCCAACTTAGCTAGCCTAATTAGACGGCTTAGATCGCATTTCAGACAGTCGAGGGGGTGCACATGGGTCCACAATCGGCCCAATTTTATCCTCACTTGATCGACTTTCCCGAGGGAAGTCAATGATATGCCAAATCGTTTGATCGAACTAAGGTGGATGTGGCTGTCTTAAAACCCTAATTGGGGTTTACGACAACACACTTCTATCGCAAAGTAATCACAACCATCCATATTCTCCAGCCTAAACGAGCGGTATATATCTAGGCGGTCTCGAAAATGTTAATGTGACCACCGTCGACCCACCTTTTCACATGACCGACCGACATATTCAAACTAGGGCTCAATTCCTCGAAACGCTCGCCTAAAGAGGGGTGGGACACACGATTATTAAACCCTAAGTTGCATCAAAGGCAATATGTAATTGCCGCAAATCATCTCGTCCACCCAACTTTGCTAGCCTAGTTGGACGATGTAGATTTATTTCCAGCAAACCAACAAAGTAGCATGGCAATCACCGGCCACCACTCTTTCACGGGGAGCGATCGACCAAGTGATGACTCGTCCATGCGGCCTTCAAATGATCACCCAAAGATGACCAGTCATGCTACCCTTTTAAGATGCCCAATTCGCGACTTATTCAATCGAGCTCCAAAACAATGATGCTTCATACACATCGATTACTTTGAGCTGTTTAATGCGATGCTTTACGTGCATCGAATACATACATATTTTATGTCGGCCTCATGAACAGCTTAGTTGTTCCACCTAATAACATCATATGCTATTCTCTGCGGAAAGTCCCACGACTTGACCTACTCATTCGAGATATCAAACATGTCACAAACTGGGGGATACTTACTGGGTATTGGTCTGGCGGTTTACAGCGTGCGGCGTGCAACGCGTCCATTACGAGAACGTGTCAGGAAAGACAGACGGTTAACAGTAATGAGAGTAGTGGGAGAACGTGTGATCAGTCTTCCCTCATAACGGAAACACGATGATCACTACCTTCCGCACAAACCCACTTCTCCACTACTTCACTTCCTCCACTTCCTTAGAGGTCAGGGTGCGCTCAATGACTTGTATAAATAGATCTTCAATCTATTTCAAAAGACAGAACACAAGTAGCCAGAAACCATTTTCTGATACACAAGTCATAAACCGCCATACCTTCGTAATTCTGATCTCAAACACCTTCTTCATTTCTCTCCCTAAGATCAACCTTTCTCCTTCACCTTGTGACCGAATTGAATCTGGAACGACCATTTCTTGATTTAGGCCAGAGTCTTACAGATCAATCTCTCGAATCTAAAAGTACTCCCGTGCAGTGCATTTGTTTAGGGTTTGAATTCGTTTCTCATCAACACACCTAAATTTACCAAAAACAATAGAATCAGTTTTTTCCTTCAAACAACTGGCGACCACAGTGTGAGATTAATCTCCCGGTTTCAAGATCAATTTTCAATTTTCTCAAATTCAAGATGGTTAGTCTTAGGATCAATTCAATTCCAAACTCCGGGCGGAATCCTTCAAATGATGATATTCTTCCTTCCAACGCTCCATTTGATTGCACAACCAATGGAAAAATTCCGACCCTGACAGAATTGGCCCGAATACAGGAAATACACACGAGGAATATGGACGTGATAAGAGGGGCCATAGAGAACATACTCAACTTCCTCGTCAAGCTGACATCAGATTTAAGCGGCTTCTCTGCTCCGGATATTCCAGCAATGAGGACTAGCTCTCCAACAGATGAGCATCCTCAAGTCAATAGCTTCACTAACAACCAACGGCCAGTGGATCAGGAGGCAGCTTCTTTAGTGGAAAATTTGTGTGAACTTCTACACCTCTCAAAGGACCAACGAGCGGAAACGTTTGCTGCAATCAATCAGATAGCTCTAGACGCACGTTTGGCCCCTTCGCACAATCAAGCCTTGAAAACATCAGAGGTGTCCATAAATAATGTCACGTTTACTGAAGATGACATGATGGCGGAAGAAGGTCACAACAGAGCCTTGCATGTTACTGCGCGCATCAAAGGTTCAGAATTCAAAAGGGCTCTTATTGACACGGGAGCATCCTCGAATGTCATTACTCTTACAACTCTCAAGACAGCCAGGGTTTGACCAGACAAAGTCATACGGCAGCCTACCACAATGACGGACTTCGAAGCAAACCAAACCAATACATACGGGTATGTTAATTTGAATATATCAGTAGGACCTGTCCGGTCGAAAGTAAAATTCGAAGTGATAGAGAAGGAACCAGACTACCATATGATACTAGGGAGACCATGGCTTCATGATAATAAGATCGTCCCCTCGACGTATCACCAATGCCTGAAAACCATGCTGGATGAAGAAGTTGTTCGCATACCTGCGTCATTGTCTCCTTATGTACCGATTTGTGGCGTGGAACTGTTCGAACCAAAGGAGAATCCACAAGGATCATCAAGCAAGGTTTAGTGCACTCCACTCCCCACGTGGACGTCGATCGAGAAGGAAGACCGACTCACATCACTGAACAGGGAGACCAAGTCTTGTAGTACGCCTCCGCTAACAAGACGCACTAACTCTTCTTCATCAAGCGAAGGCTTAGCTCATCTCCGTACTAAGAGGGAACGGACATTTATGGCAAGTCGGGACCAGAAATGGAAAACTGTATATCGTCGCCGTTGTTAGCAATTAGCAGGGGAGGCTATCACCCAGTCTCTCCGCCCAATAGAATGCAACCACAGCAACAAGCTGCAAGAAGAAGTACTAGATGCTCTGCGACAGTTACATGACGACACCGACTCCACAACCGATGAACTCGAAGTCATCAATATCGGGGATGAAGAATCTCCAAGACCTATCTCCATCAGTTCGACTCTACGTGCGGACGAACGCGCAAAGCTCGTGAATCTTCTCAAGGAGTATCAAGACATATTTGCATGGACATATGAGGAAATGCCCAGCTTAGATGAAAAACTGGTCACTCATCATCTACATATAAAGTCTGGATCTAAACCGATCAAGCAATCTCCAAGGAAATTCAGGCACGACGTGGAGGAGTAGATCAAAACTGAGATTCAGAAGCTGTTGAGTGCTGGCTTCATCAAGCCCATTCACCATCCTACCTGGTTAGCCAACGTAGTTCCTGTAAAGAAGAAAAGCGGCCAAATTAGATGTTGTGTTGATTTCAAAGATCTGAACAAGTGATGCCCCAAGGACGATTTTCCCCTTCCCAACATTGACATGCTAGTAGATGCTACCAGCGGACATGGCATGTTCTCTTTTATGGGTGTAGTTGCAGGATTTCCCACAACACACCCCTTATCATATCTTGATACTAATTTCTAGATCTAAACATATTAATCATCTAAATCTCAAAATATAAGTGCTAGAAATTTAAATAGACACACAAGATTTTTTACATGGTTCGATCAATGTGATCTACATCCATGGTTCTTCCTATGATTGTTGACATTACATAAGTATTACATTTGGAATCTCCATTAATGGATATTTTGTAGAGCTCTAGATCTAGTTTTTGGGGAAGAAGATGATAAAGAAAATAAATATCTGTCTCTCTCTTACCAAAAATTATTCTCCCTTCTCTCTCCTGGCTTTCTCTTTATATAGGTGTTTACATAGTGGATGAAAGCTCACATACAGCTCATATTCTCTCAGGCTCTGCTACATTCTCTCAAGATCTCCTTATAATCTCGCAGGCTCTCTCTATAATTTCGCAAGCTCTTGTTACCTTCTCGCGAGCTATGGAAAAGAATGAATCTCGCACACTAACGAATGTTGTGCGATATTTGGATCCTACATCTTGCCTATTTTTCCTTGAATATTGCTTGAAGAGCGATCTTTAAGGAAAAATCCATTGTTGTAGTAGTCTTTGATCTTTTTTGATGAAGGAACTACGCGAAAGAATACTTTTCTTGAAAAGTACGTACTTGCCTCTATTCTTTTGCGAAGTTCCGAAGTTTTGAGAAGTAATTAGAAGTATCATCCCGAAGTATACGAAGTATGAAGTATCCTTGAAGAAGTATAAGAAGTACTTAATCCTTGAAATATATAAGAAGTATGAAGTATCCTTTGAGAAGTATAAGAAGTATCCGTCCTTGATTGTGAATAATAAGTATTGCCTCTATTCATGCGAAATTATTACTTCATTTTTGGTGAGAATTCTTATCCATTTTGAAAATGATTCTTGCCGAGAAGATAAAGAACATAAAATGTTTTCTTGGTAATCCATAGTTGCCTCTGTTCTTTATCTATTAAGGTAGAATCCTTGAGAAAATGTTGAATGAGAGAATTGTTTCTTTATTCTTATCTTGCCTCTGTCTCATGCTTTGTGCTCATGCGATAGTATAATCTCTTCAAGTTTCTTATAATTGTGCGAAATAATTGTGTGAAATAACCACATTTTGCAAAAGAATCACATTCTGAGAAATTCTGACTTATTCTGCGAAATTATGAATACCTCTGCGAAATTATGAATACCTCTGCGAAATTCTGAATAATACCCTGAGAGATTCTGAATAATACTCCTGAGAGATTTTAAATAATACTGCTGAGAGATTCTGAATAACACTCCTGAGAGATTCTAAATAGTACTGCTGAGAGATTCTGAATAATACTTCTTTGTTATTTTCGCTGTCTCAAACTCATTTCCATGTATATATTCGTAAACTTATTTGTTTACATATAATCATTTTCGCAAGCTTATTTGCTTACTCACTTTCTTATGTGGTCTTATTTTGCCTTCCTAGTTAAAGGTCTTACCGTGCCACCTCTTGTCATTGCGACAAAATCGCAGGACGTCTTTACACTTTCATGTAAAGACCCATTGATCTTGCCTTATCATTTCTTTAGTATTGTTGCCTCTGCAGGATGTTTTTGTTGCGACAATATGACAGGCCTAGAAATTCTTGCGAATATGAAGCCCCATGACATTGCCGTCTTGCGACGAAATCGCAAGACGTCTTTACACTTTCATGTAAATACCCATTGATCTCGTCTTACCCTCGCGTTTTGTATTATTGCCTCTTCAGGATCATCGCACAAATATGACAAGCCTAAATTTTCTTGTGAAAATAAAGCCTCATGACATTTGCGTCTTAAGACACGTATCAGCTCCCTAATATAGGGTGCCGCCCTTAACATCTCCCTGGTTGCCCCTTCAAGGAGGCGTACATCGGCCATACAAGACTAGCTCCTCCAATCCAGTCTTAACAACAACCAGTTGTTTTCGCAGCCTCTTATCCCTTATACCTATAGGGCTTATGGTTACGAGACTGTACCCTAAGTGGAGTTTTCTTTGGGCCGAGTACAGCATACGCCAAGACTTGCCAAGAATGGCCGAGACACTTCAAATGCCCCAGGCACTCTTGGCTCAACCGTGTACCTCGACGCCTTGATCATGTGCTGACTCCTTAGAAGAGGCCCTCGGTCGTCCAACCAGGGTATAACCTTATATATATAGTTGGAAATCCAAGGTACCTCTCCTGGATGGGCTTTATTGACACCAAATCTCCATGACTCAGGTTCCAGGGGCGGGGTAACCTTTTCCCTGAGCCATGTCAAGAGATACCCCCTTATATGACGCACTTTAGGTCTTACATTTGCCTCTTGCGAAATTTTATTCGCGAACTAGGGTGTACGCCATAAAGTTTCGTCCCATTCTTATGTCTCTGCGAAATTTTCGCGTTTCTTTATTTTTTCATTTCTTTCATTTCTGTCAATTCTTTCAATCATTCTTTGCGAAATAATCATACTTTTCTTCACTCTTGGCGAGATAATCATCAACTCTTTTCTTTGCGAAATAATCGAAGATCTTGCGAAGTAATGAAATACCAAATTCATGTCTCTGACCAATTAATTGTCACTAAAAACTCGCAACTCCACATCTACTGTGCGAATTTAAGTATTGATGGCTTGTTTACTGTTAGGTAATCTTTAGCGGGCTTGGGCAAACTGGGCTTGGACGAAATTCTTTTGCGGAAATTTCTCCTGAATTGTACAAATGTTGTGCCTGTTCAAGGATTTGCGAAAAAATACACTTAATGAGTTTCGATCTTGCGTCTTCAAGCTCACTGAATGCACCCTAAACCATCTGTACTTATTTTTTATTTGTGTTGGTTTGGTAAACTTTGCATCTGTTATTACTCTTTTATCATCTCTTGTGATTTATAACTAAAAGTTTGCCTTCACTTGATAACTCTTATCAGTAAACTTCGCCACACTTCTTCGCAGGTTGGTTTAACTTCTATAGAAATCACTTGTTAGTTAGGGTTTTTGTTCTTGACGATATAGCGAGATAAGTAATGACTAGATATCATCTTTCTTAACCTTCGTCTTCTTTATTGAACTTGTGCTACTCTGTTTTTGTCCCTTTCATTGATGCCTTAGCTGTACTTCCTTTCCTTCACCTGAGTTGCTGTCTTCGCAGAAATTATTATGATCTATAAACTTCACAAGACAGTAGAATTTATCCTTATGCTGCTAATTGTCTATGGAGACTCTGGGGCTAATTATCGATGAAGACTCTACTGACTCCATGAAAGTAACAATCTTCCCATCTGCTCCTACTTGCCTTCTTTTAATTATTTCCTTCTTTGTAGGAAGGAAAATTATACTGCGAATCATTTGGCTGCGAAGTTTTACACTGATTCCTGCAAGTTGGTGATTTTATTTTGCTGATTTGAATGGCCAGCTTTAACTTACTGGCAGGTGATTATAAAAGTCGATCGTTGACAGATTGTGTTACTTTTGTTGTTTGCTTCTTCATCATCTTTCATTGGTTTTTCTAAGCTTCGCTGATTGTAGTGACCTTTGATTGTGTCATTTGCGGCTAATGAAGTGGAACGTGTTGTGTGTAAACCTCCCTAGACTGAAGTATCAGTGTTCTTCTTCTCGCTGGCGATTGACGGGTTAAATTTTTAACTTCCATAGCTGTTGGCTAACTGCTTCTCTGTTATGTTATCCTTTTTCGCAGGAATGGTTGACAATGTGAAATGTAACGCAACAATTTGATCAAAACTTCGATATAGTTAACTGGTTCTTTTCTTTGTAGATCATTTATTCTGCTTATTTCTTAGCATTCTTCTCGCATTTTAACCAAGTTATTCTTTGCCTTTGTTCTCTGCAATCAAGTCTAGAAATTCAAAGAAGAAAATGAAATAAATAAGACAAGGATATGTCCTGTTAAGGTCAAATTCCACTCAATTTCTTTGATGGTGTAAGTTTCTTCCAATCTGCTTTTGTACACTACTATCGTCACCAAAGTTGATTGGTGGTTCATCTCAGCTTGTTATTCCTTTGCAGCTTCTTGTTGTTGTTTTTATTGGAGTTGTTCTCATTCGTGTATTGCTTTGTTGGCAGCTTGTCTTCGCCTGAGAATTGATCTGAACCTTAGTTATTGTCTTCATATGACCTGCTTTTCGTCCTTGAGTTTCCCTGCTCTATTAGATAACCTAGCTGCAATCAACATATCAGTTGAATGAAAGTTACACGAGCCCATATTCCTCAACTGCCTTAGTTATTTTTCATCTCGGTACTTTGCTCCACGATCTGAACTCTTTTTCAATAAAAGAAATTGATGGTCATATCCAATTTATTGTATCTTCTCCTAAAGCTGTTGGCCGAGTGAGCCATTACGAATTCTTTGCTTCGCCTGATGTCTTCCCATTAATCCTCATAAACAACTTTACGCCTTTATGTTTTCTTCATCTTCGGTATTTCCTCATCTCGCTTATTACTTTGGCATTGTTGGCAATGAGTCTCGAATTTATGGATTCTTGGTGATTTTTTCTCAGTCATCATTACTATTGCCTTGGTTTCTTCTGTAACTTATGAACTGGATGCTTAACAAGTAAGTTTCTGGCGAAATTTGACTTGTAGAGTCGTATTCCTGGAGAAATTTGACTGCATTGGATTGTCTGCGAGTTGGTCTTTGGTTGATGATAATCGAATCGATGTATCCATGAGAAAATTCACTGGCTTATAATAAACGAAGAAACTCCTTTTTTGCATCTCCCTTTTCTTCGTGCGAAATGAGTTTGACCGCTGCACTTTGTGCACTTTCTTGATGAATATTTGATTCCTCTCAAGCGCTTTTGCTCTGCATGTAAATGTTGCGATGTATAGTGAGCATATTTAAACTGATGAGTATTTTTAAGAGTTAAGGGCTGATCTTCGCTGAAACTTCTCATGAAATAGGCTTCGTCTTCGTCTACGTAACTGTAGATATTCTCCTACGTTGCTGAGTAGTTTTCATCTTCCTTGTTACTAACTGATGTGACGTGCCAACCTCATTAACTTCAGTTTTCTTTGCCATATTCTCCTCTTCGCAACAACTTTGCTATCGTGTACTATATCTTAGCCTTTGCCTCAAGCACGTGAGATCTGTTCACCCTTGGAGCTGCGATTATGACTATCCCTTCGCTGCTGTTAAAAGAAAAATAATATAATTCCAAATACTAAGAGTCAGCACACAGATGGTCTCATAGCCGCTTGATAATGATGATTCTATCGCCTTTGATGAAGTATGTTTTCGCCTATTATGCGAAGCCTTTCTTCGTCCTTTGCTATTTTCAACACGTCCTAGCAAAATTTCTAGCAAAATTTGAACTGGATGCTTAACAAGTAAGTTTCTAGCAAAATTTGACTTGTAGAGTCGTATTCCTGGCGAAATTTGACTGCATTGGATTGTCTGCGAGTTGGTCTTTGGTTGATGATAATCGAATCGATGTATCCATGAGAGAATTCACTGGCTTATAATAAACGAAGAAACTCCTTTTCTGCATCTCCCTTTTATTCGTGCGAAATGAGTTTGACCGCTGCACTTTGTGCACTTTCTTGATGAATATCTGATTCCTCTCAAGCGCTTTTGCTCTGTATGTAAATGTGTTTATGGGTGAAAACTATTCCTGTCGGTTTTGGTAATTTGGGGTGTGTGGATGAGGAATGAATCTAAACCCTAAAAAAATGCAATGCGCGGTGAGTGCTTGTAGATTCGGAAATCAATCTGTGCAAGTCCGGCCTAAACCAAGAAATGGCCGTTCCAGACTTGTTTCGGTCACAAAGTGAAGGAGATGGGGTTGATCTTAGGGAGGGAAGCAAACAAGGTGTTGAGATTGGGAAGGTGTTGGCTTGCTTATGACTTGTAAAAGAAAGGTGAGCAGACTTACGATTGATGCAAGCAGGCTCTGGGTGTTTGAATACGTTGTGTATTAACACTTGGTTTCTGTCTCGTCTGGACTTGTGTTGTTTTTTCTCCTTTTCCCCTGTTTTTCTCTTGTTTTTGAAAATAGGTAGGAGAATCTATTTATACAAGTCATTTGAGCCTTATTCACGTCTCTCGTGGGAAGTGGAGGAAGTGGAGTGATGGAGTAGTGGAGGTGTGTGTTGGTGTTACACGACCAGTCTTGCCCACTTCTCCTGTCATCTCTAAACGTCCATGACTTCGACACGTTCTTGTGATGGCGCGTTGCACGCCGCACTTGTAAACCGCCGGACCAATACCCCAATATGTATCCCCGGTTTGTGACATGATTGATGTACGGAATATGTGGATCGTGGATCCACAAAAGGTAGCATGTAATGCTAAATTGAATAAACTGCGTTATTGAAGTTGATACTTGTGAAGTATCATGTGTATTTTATGCGAGTCTTGCATCATGGTGTGGTAGAGTGACGGTGGTGATCACCATGACGTCTCACCGACCGTTAACTCGACCAGGGTTGTATAACCAAGCCGGTGAAGTTGGACGGACGAGATGATCTTTGAGACACTCATCTGCGGCCGTTGATGGAATTAGGGTTTTTTGAAGAGGTGCGCAAGCATCACTCTTGACTTGGTCGAAACCAAGCATGGGATATAATTTTGACAAGGCCGACCGTGTATGTATGTAGACAACATGACGGTGTAGGCGCCTATACCCATTACCTCACGAAAGTATGATCTGGGCCACTCAATTCGTCTGGTGAAGTTGAATGGTCGAAATCAATTTGTGACAGAAAACCAGTGCCGCAATAGCCGCGCGTCATGCCCACTTCGGGCGCACGTTCCAAGGTGACTAATCTTGGTCGGTCTTGGCCGATCGGTGCAGTGTGAAGGTGGTAGGCTGGTGTTCACGCCTATACTGAATATCCCATGAAAACGTGATCTGGGCCACTCAAATCGTCCGGCGAAGTTGAGCGGTTGAGATCAGTTTGCGGTTTGGGAGATGTGACCACGCTAGTTTGGGCGCGCGTCTTGGAATAACCAGGCATGATATGCCTTGGCAGATCGGGTGAGGGGATAGATGGGTCCACGGTGGTCATCTTTGGTATGACCAGGACACGCTTAATCTAATCTTGGACCCTCCATTCGTGTAGGAGAAGATGGACGCTCGTGATGCTCAAAACCCTAATTTTGGGTTTCAAGGTCGTGCAACCATGCTTTATTCGACGTACGAATTGGGATAACCAGCCATGGTTGGTCCTGACCGATTGGTCAGGTATGTAGGCGGGCCCACGGTAATTGTGTTGACATGCTCTGGGCCCTTTGAATCTACATCTACACCCTCCATCTATACCTGCGAAGATGGATGGTTGAGACTGTTTTGCGACACATGTAATATGCTGCAAACCCTAATTTAGGGTTTTCCGCCCATATGTTCTGGTTTGGACGTTTTGGCAAGCTAGGCCAATCTCTGGGGAGGTCGACCATGCGGGATCCGCGTTGGTTCGGCAATGGATATTCCATACCTGCTTGGGGGTGATGGAATTGATCTGGGTCATCCAATCATGCTTGTGGAGTTGGATGATCGTGATCATATCCGGACTGTCTGATCGGTCCGGATGCTCAATCGGGCTAGTATAACACACCGAGAGGGGCTCAATCGGGCTAGTATAACACACCGAGAGTCAGCCTGTACGGGTATTTCGTACATGGTTTCATTATAATGCTTGGAGGTTCGTGTTGCTCTGTAAGAGTAACACTCTCGTCATCTTTGCCGCACCGATAATGAGTACGGGAAATACAAGGTGATTGCGCATTAATTAATAATGCTAGAAATTCACGGGGTATATGGGATTGTTGTTACATGCTCCAACTGGATGAATTTCATGTATTCACTGAGAATGGGATTGTTGCCACATGCTCCATTCTAGGTGAATTAAGTGAGGGAGTATCCAACACTTATTGATGGCCTTATCTTTTACAAGATGTCACGCATAATTTTTGGGTTTTTACAATTTTAACCTTAAATGAAAATCCACCATCAACATTAAGTCCCCTGCCTAGCACATAATGGTTACACCATTGTGGGGTAGGCATGAGATGGTGACAATTAAAGACAAAGCTTATGAGATAAAGTTAGATGTTACCAGGAGAGACGGGTCATCCTGTCCTTGGAGCATGTCACGTTCAAGAGGCGTCAAGGCGAGTGTTCCCCTAGCATGATGTCGGTCTTGCCTGCTTCGATGGACTGTTACGCCTGTTTCGTTCGTGGGGCTACTGCACCTGCTTGATCGAACGTGGGCTTGATGTGCCTGTTTTGGTTAATCGTGGCTCCGCTGCGTCTGCTTTGACCAATCTGGGGCTGGGATCAAGTGGGACCCGCTGCGTGCCTGACTGAACGTCGACCCTGTGTTTCGACTGAAAACCGGCCCTGCTGCGTGCGCCGGACTTGTGACTTGATCAACACCGGACTTGAAACTTGAGCAATACCGGACTTGTGACTTGATCAATACCGGACTTGTGACTTGATCAACACCGAACTTGTAACTTGATCAACACCGGACTTGAGACTTGAGAAATACCGGACTTGAGACTTGAGCAACACCGGACTTGAGACTTGAGCAATACCGGTGTTTGGACCCAATACCAGCCTTGTGTACTCCAACGTGAATGTGTGTTATGTCGTGTGTGACTACACATCTCACGCGTTTTTATACAAGTACTGACTCATGTCTTTTATTGTAGAATGAAGAAAAGAACTCCTGTTGAGATGTCTTATGGGGATAATCTTGGTGCCAAGTCGGGAGGTGTTGATTGACTTCAAAGATATGCCGAACATTGATGATAAGTTGTTCACCGCGCCCTTTCAACTATATGAAAATATCCGTTCCACAAGATAACCCTTCTCCTATCGACTTCAAGGTTTTTCATGCTCCGCTGGGCCCTCATGAAGGATGGATGAGACGTATGTTGAGCAATGAGTACATCAAAGATAACTTGACCAGAGCGCAGATTATTGATGCAGCTTGAGTGTTGAAACAACTCGAGAGGATGTTAAAGTGGTTTCTGGTGCGAACGTTGAGGTGGATCCTGGAGAGAGTGTTGAAGAAGGATTCTGAAGCGAACGTGGGTCCCGGAGAGAGCGTTGAGGCGGCTCTTGAATAGACCATTGAAGCGGCTTACGCTAGAGGGGAGCGCTGAAGTATTTCCCTCTTGATTCGATTTACCCTTGCGAATTCCATGCTTCTTGACTGACCATCTCTCTCATGTTGAAGAATTCCTTGGTCGACGGTGAAGGAACTTCATGCCGAGCCTCGGTCCCCAAGCGTGGTTTACATGGTTTGTTCGTAGTGGTTGTTGTCGAGCCGGATATGGAATATCTTGGACATTGTTTCATCATTGTGGGAGTCGTGCATGTGGTACTGGAGTTGGAGTTGACGGACGCGCAAGAAATTGTATCTCGGTGGTTTTCCTCTTGTTGCTTCAGGGAACTACTTACAGAAGGCTGAAGGTTGTATCGCCTGTTGGTGAGATATATGCCCCTACAAACATTATGAGGCTTTTCATTACCGGCAGGCCTGGTTCTATCTTTCGGGGCATATGTTGTTGTAGATGAGCGTTCAACAGCTCAAGGGATGACCAAAAGCGCGGATTCTCCAACATAGCATGATAGACATGTACCACTGTCTGATAAAGTGACTCGCCCGGATCTTGTTCGACCACTGTCTGATAGAGTGACTCGCTCGGATCTTGCTCCATATGACGCGTGCACATCGTTATCTTCTTGAGGCTGCTCCCTTAAGGTATCGACTCCAGTGGAATATTGCCGTCATAGAGCGTTGATACATTGCACCTGCATTCTTTAAACCAAATGGCAGTATGGTATAATAAAAATTTACGAGAGGAGTTCGAAAAGCTATCTTACTTGCATCATGCTCGTACATCCTTATCTGGTTGTAGCCGCTACATCCATCCATGGAGGAGAACATGCCGTGTCCGCTGGTTGCATCTACTAACATATCGATGTTAGGTAGAGGAGGATCGTTTTGGAGCAGCACCTGTTCAAGTCTCTGAAGTCTATGCAGCACCTGATCTATCCATTTTCCTCTTTTTTGAACTACAAATGTTTAACCGACTTGGATCCAGGTATGACATGTAGATGATGGGCGACCAATTTTCATCTAAATCCGGCATTTCTTCATATCTCCAAGCGAATATGTCCTGGTACTCTTTGAGAAGTTCCATGAGCTTCGTGCGTTTATCCGTACACAAGGTTGAGCTAATGGAGATAGGCTTAGGAGATTCCTCAATGATTTCAATCTCATCAGTTGTGGAGTTGGTGCCATCTTGCAGCTGTTGTGGATCATCTAGCACTTGTTCTTGTGGTTCGTTGCTGTTGTAGCATTCCATTGGGTGGAGAGACTGGGTAACAGTCTCCCCTGCTAATTGATAATGGCGGTGTCGTTATACCGTTTTCCCTTTCTGGTCACGACTCGCCACAAAATTTCGTTCCCTCTTCGTGTGAACGTGGGTCATGGATTCACAGGATGGAGAAGAATGCTTCGTCAGCAAAGATGCATCGTGGGTTTTAGCCCTCAATAATGCAAGACGGTCTTCTTCCTGAATTGACGCCCACGTGGGGAGTGGGACCCAACGAACTTGTCTGATTCTTTCCGCGGAGCTTCTCCCGTATGTGCTGGTTTGGTTTCCCTCGAAGTACGTCATTGTGGTAGGCTTCCGTACGACCTTGCCTGGGAGAACCTTGGATGTCTTGAGAGTCTTGAGAGTAATCACATTCGAAGACGCTCCTGTGTAGATAAGGGCCGTCTTGAACTCTGAATCCTTGATGCGTGCGGTGACATGTAGGGCACGGTCGTGACCTTCCTCGGGTTGATTGCAGCAAAACGTGTCAGCGCGCTGATTCTTCGAGAGGTATGAAAGTTCGCATAAACTTTCCACTAGAGAAACCGCTTCTCGATCCACCGGCCTCTGGTTTATAATGAAACTATTGACTTGAGGAGGATCGTTATGAGGATCAGTCCCCAGTGTAGGAGTCTCCATGACAGGACCGTTCATATCAGATGTCGCTTGTTTGATCAGGTCCATGGAGGTCCGCAGACCTGAAGTACCTTCTCCGGTGCGTTGAATGCGTTTTTTTTTGCTCCAGGGGGCTGTCACGGCTCTTGTGGAAATCGATCGGTTAATGTCTTAAGAAAAGTGAGTACCTCTTTCCGAGTTTCGGCCATATCCGTTTGAGTCTTAGCAAGAACTTCCCGCTTCTCCATCAAGTCCGCAATGGTAATGGGGATGGTCCTCCTCTCGTCCCTCCGGCTCCTCGTCCCGATGAAGGAGTGGAAGTTGTTGCTCGGTGACTACCAGAGGTGTTACACTTGATGAGATGCCGGGATTTACGGCTTCTCCGGCTCAGTGATGGGAGGTGTTGTAATATCACCGCTTGAGTGATCGAATTGAACGTTCCCATCCTATGTACTCACATGTTCCTTGATTGATCTCTCCTTCCTCAAGCATTTCTTCACTTAGTTGAAAGGTCGATGCGGATTGAGCAGGTCTTAGGGCTTCGACAAGGGTCTTGAGATATAAATCTTCCAAAGACCTGCAGGCTCCATTTCTTTATCCGGTAGACGTTGTGGTACCCCGGACAAGTCTTTTCCTCCGTGGAGTTGCCTCGAGTCTTCATTGTCAGATGGACCATGTTGTTCGTCTCTCCCGAGTCCCCCTGTGATTACGCGCTCTTTTGCATCTCCACTTTGGTAAAGGTGTGACTCTCGACTAATGATTGGCATTTCTTGCACTTTGCTTGAGTAGATGTCTGCCGACCCTTCTTGTAATTGTCTTTGCTATATCATTCAAAAGGCGAAATGTCTTGCTCGCCTTTCCGGTGATACCGGCTTGATTTGCCAAGACATCCTCCAAAGCATTCTAGCTACACTTCCCATGATATCTGAACCAATTGTGGTTTCCGGATACATTGCGAGATGGAAACCGAAAAAATTGAGAATTCAATTTTGTGCAAACGAGAGATCAACCTCCCACTGTGGTCGCCAATTGTTTATGGGTGAAAACTATTCCTGCCGGTTTTGGTAATTTGGGGTGTGTGGATGAGGAATGAATCTAAACCCTAAACAAATGCACTGCGCGGTGAGTGCTTGTAGATTCGGAAATCAACGTGCAAGTCCGGCCTAAACCAAGAAATGGCCGTTCCAGACTTATTTCGGTCACAAAGTGAAGGAGATGAGGTTGATCTTAGGGAGGGAAGCGAAGAAGGTGTTGAGATTGTGAAGGTATTGGCTTGCTTATGAATTGTAACAGAAAGGTGAGCAGGCTTACGACTGATGCAAGCAGGCTCTGGGTGTTTGAATACGTTGTATATTAACACTTGGTTTCTGTCTCGTCTGGACTTGTGTTGTTTTTTCTCCTTTTCCCCTGTTTTTCTCTTGTTTTTGAAAATAGGTAGGAGAATCTATTTATACAAGTCATTTGAGCCTTATTCACGTCTCTCGTAGGAAGTGGAGGAAGTGGAGTGATGGAGTAGTGGAGGTGTGTGTTGGTGTTACATGACCAGTCTTGCCCACTTCTCCTGTCATCTCTAACCGTCCATGACTTCCTGACACGTTCTTGTGATGGCGCGTTGCACGCTGCACGCTGTAAACCTTGAGACCAATACTCCAGTATGTATCCCCCAGTTTGTGACATGATTGATGTCTGGAATATGTGGATCGTGGATCCACAAAAGGTAGCATGTAATGCTAAATTGAATAACTGCGTTATTCAGGAAGTTGATACTTGTGAAGTATCATGTGTATTTTATGTGTATCGCATCATGGTGTGGTAGAGTGACGGGTGGTGATCACCATGACGTCTCACCGACCGATTAACTCGACAGAGGTTGTATAACCAAGCGGTGAAGTTGGACGGACGAGATGATCTTTGAGACACTCATCTGCGACCGTTGATGGAATTAGGGTTTTGAAGAGGTGCGCAAGCATCACTCTTGACTTGGTCGAAACCAAGCATGGGATATAATTTTGACAAGGCCGACCGTGCATGTGTGTAGACAACATGACGGTGTAGGCGCCTATACCCATTACCTCATGAAAGTATGATCTGGGCCACTCAATTCGTCTGGTGAAGTTGAATGGCCGAGATCAATTTGTGACAGAAAACCAGTGCCGCAATAGCCGCGCGTCATGCCCACTTCGGGCGCACGTTCCAAGGTGATTAATCTTGGTCGGTCTTGGCCGATCGGTGCGGTGTGAAGGTGGTAGGCTGGTGTTCACGCCTATACCGAATATCCCATGAAAACGTGATCCGGGCCACTCAAATCGTCCGGCGAAGTTGAGCGGTTGAGATCGGTTGCGGTTTGGAAGATGTGACCACGCTAGTTTGGGCGCGCGTCTTGGAATAACCAGGCATGATATGCCTTGGCCGATCAGTGAGGGGATAGATGGGTCCACGGTGGTCATCTTTGGTATGACCGGACTGCTTAATCTAATCTTGGACCCTCCATTCAAAGCGGAGAAGATGGACGCTCTTGATGCTCAAAACCCTAATTTTGGGTTTCAAGGCCGTGCGACCATGCTTTATTCGACGTATGAATTGGGATAACCAACCATGGTTGGTCCTGACCGATTGGTCAGGTATGTAGGCGGGCCCATGGTGATTGTGTTGACATTCTTTGGGCCCTTTGAATCTACATCTACACCCTCCATCTATACCTGCGAAGATGGATGGTTGAGACTGTTTTGCGACACATGTAATATGCCGCAAACCCTAATTTAGGTTTTCCGCCCATACGTTCGGTTTGGACGTTTTGGCAAGCTAGGCCAATCTAGGGGGAGGTCGACCATGCGGGATCCGCGTTGGTTCGGCGGTGGATATTCCATACCGCTTGGGGGTGATGGAATTGATCCGGGTCATCCAATCATGCTTGTGGAGTTGGATGATCGTGATCATATCCGGACCGATCTGATCGGTCAGGATGCTCAATCGGGCTAGTATAACACACCGAGAGGGGATCAATCGGGCTAGTATAACACACCGAGAGGGGCTCAATCGGGCTAGTATAACACACCGAGAGTCGGCTGTACAATGTATTTCGTACATGGTTTCATTATAATGCTTGGAGGTTCGTGTTGCTCTGTAAGAGTAACACTCAGTCGTCATGCCGCACTGATAATGAGTACATGAAATACAAGGCTGATTGCACATTAATTAATAATGCTAGAAATTCACAGGGTATATGGGATTGTTGCTACATGCTCCAACCTGGATGAATTTCATGTATTCACAGAATGGGATTGTTGCCACATGCTCCATTCTAGGTGAATTAAGTGAGGGAGTATCCAACACTTATTGATGGCCTTATCTTTTACAAGATGTCAGCGCATAATTTTATGGTTTTTACAATTTTAACCTTACATGAAAATCCACCATCAACAAAATGCTGCGATGTATAGTGAGCATATTTAAACTGATGAGTATTTTTAATAGTTAAGGGCTGATCTTCGCTGAAACTTCTCATGAAATAGGCTTCGTCTTCGTCTACGTAACTGTAGATATTCTCCTACGTTGCTGACTAGTTTTCATCTTCCTTGTTACTAACTTATGTGACGTGCCAACCTCATTAACTGCAGTTTTCTTCGCCATATTCTCCTCTTCACAAAAACTTTGCTATCGTGTACTATATCTTAGCCTTTGCCTCAAGCACGAGAGATCTGTTCACCCTTGGAGCTGCGATTATGACTATCCCCTCGCTGCTGTTAAAAGAAAAACAATATAATTCCAAATACTAAGAGTCAGCACACAGATGGTCTCATAGCCGCTTGATAATGATGATTCTATCGCCTTTGATGAAGTATGTTTTCGCCTATTATGCGAAGCCTTTCTTCGTCCTTTGCTATTTTCAACACGTCCTAAATTAACCACGGGAAGACTTGTTCTTTGCTTTGTTCATCTTTGAAATTCATGTGGCCTGTGCGGCTTTGAAGTTTTCCTTTCATGTGCAGTTTTGAGTTCACGTCTTCTTTCTTTATTTTGATTTTCGCAGATGCTTTCGTTATTTTTCCATACATGTTGGTGTTTAGAGAAGATTTCAGTCATACATGCTGCAAACGATCAGTAAATTTGGTTAGCAGTCTATAGAGCATTAAGATGAGTAATTTCTCCCTGCGAAGGATGAAAACTTTCAATGAAATCTACTTGTTTTTGTTCTTACAAAATGTAAATCTCTAATCAACAGAAAATCTCGAAATTTGACATTTTTAGAGATTTGTAAAATGAGGTTTGATTATTACAAATTCGTAGCAAAAACATTTTTAAATTCAAGACTTCCGCAATAAATCAAATTTCTACAAAAAGCAAAGTTTAGGTTTTATAAAAAATCTACTTTCCAATTTTTGTTTTGAAATTCCCAGATCCGAAGAATGAAACAAAGAATAAGAAAAGTGAGAAGAAATTTGTCCTTTTTGATGATTTGTTGACATAATTTTGCTGGTATTTTCTTCTGCTGCCTCTTAATATATCTCCTTCTCTCTATTTGTTGTATAATCATGAGCTTTCGTTATAGCTTCCATATTTGATCTTGAAGTTTTTAGATCCAGTGAGATCCAATTCTAATGATAGCCAATTTCTTTGAATCTTTTTCAATTTGACAAGTAGTTTGTCCCTGTTTCTAGCGCCAATATGTAGTTGAAGGATTTCTCACAACACACCCCTTATCATATCTTGATACTAATTTCTAGATCTAAACATATTAATCATCTAAATCTCAAAATATAAGTGCTAGAAATTTAAATAGACACACAAGATTTTTTACATGGTTCGATCAATGTGATCTACATCCATGGTTCTTCCTATGATTATTGACATTACATAAGTATTACATTTAGAATCTCCATTAATGGATATTTTGTAGAGCTCTAGATCTAGTTTTTGGGGAAGAAGATGATAAAGAAAATAAATATCTCTCTTAAAATCATCTCTCTCTCTTACCAAAAATTATTCTCCCTTCTCTCTCCTGCCTTTCTCTTTATATAGGTGTTTACATAGTGGATGAAAGCTCACATACAGCTTATATTCTCTCAGGCTCTGCTACATTCTCTCAAGCTCTCCTTATAATCTCGCAGGCTCTCTTTATAATTTCGCAAGCTCTTGTTACCTTCTCGCGAGCTATGGAAAAGAATGAATCTCGCACACTAACGAATGTTGTGCGATATTTGGATCCTACAAAGGATGGATACATCGGCTACAACCAGATAAAGATGTATGAACACGATGCAAGTAAGATAACTTTTCGAACTCCTCACGAAAACTTTTACTATACTATGATGCCTTTCGGTTTAAAGAATGCTGGTGCTACCTATCAACGCGCCATGACTGCAATTTTTCACGATATGATGCACAAGCAAGTCGAAGATTACGTAGATGACATAGTGGTAAAGTCAAAGACTCGAGCAGTCCATACGGACGTCCTACGACAAGTGTTTGAAAGGTGTCGCGAGTACAAATTGAATATGAATCCTCTAAAATGCACTTTTGGAGTCTCTTCCGGCAAATTTTTGGGATTCCAAGTCAACTCTGAAGGAATCAAGGTCGACCCGACCAAAACCCAAGCTATTCTCACGATGCCTCCTCCACAAACTGTGAAAGAACTCCAGAGCTTCATGGGAAAGGTAAACTACATCCGACGTTTTATACCTGGTTTGGATCATCTTATCGCTTCATTCACTCCCCTGCTGAAGAAGGGAGCAAGTTTCATTTGGAGCACAAAGCAACAAGAGGCGTTTCGAAATATCCAGCAAATATTGTCGTCACCCGCTGTTATGAAATCTCCCATGCAAGGAAGACCGCTATGTCTCTACACTTCCTCTAGTGATGCTGCTGTTGGGGCCCTCCTTGCCCAGGAGGATGATGAGGGGATTGAACACCCTATATACTACTTCAACCGTACTTTGAGGGATGCTGAACTCAGGTACCCCAAACCAGAGAAAGCATGTTTAGCCCTGATTCATGTTGTGCAGAAATTCAGGCATTATTTATTATCGAACAAAGTGTTGTTAATATCCAGAGCTGACCCTATCAAGTTCTTACTCTCAAAACCGGCCTTGATAGGCAGACCGGCCAAATGGCTGCTTCAAACATTAGAGTTTGATATAACGTGCGCTCCTCCAAAATCCATCAAAGGGCAAGCGGTAGCAGATCTGCTAGCAGCATTCCCAGGAGAAGGAGCTACCGCGCTGCATGAAGACCTCCCTGGGGAATTTCCAGAAATCTCTTTTGTTAAAGAGGAGGCCTGGCTATTATATTTCTATGGTTCCGCTATTCCTAGTAGTAGTACTGGAGGAGCGGGTATAGTTCTAGTGTCTCCAACGGGCGAAGTTTTTTCGCATTCTTTCAAGCTGGACTTTCAGTGCACCAACAATTCGGCAGAATACGAAGCTTTCCTCATAGGATTGTCACTAGCCAAACAAGCAGGAGCCACATACCTGGAAGTAAGAGGCGACTCTAAATTGCTGATCAATCGGATGAATGGAGTATACTCACTCAAAGAGATGAAGCTGGCCCATTATAGATCCGAGGCACAAAAGCTACTGAACTACTTTGCTGATGCGACCATAACTCATATTGGCCGCAATAACAACAAACACGCCGATTGCCTAGCTACATTAGCGTCGAAGCTGCAATTCGAAGGTTTGGAAGAAACTTTGATCGTGAAGAGACGGACTGTGGCGTCAACATGGCTCTCACAATCTAAAGGTGCTAAAGCCAACGACTGGAGAACTCCGATTGTTCAAGAACTAAACATTTCGCTTTCTCAAGGAAAGGTCAGTCTCAAAACCCCGCATAGCTTCTTCATGCTTCATGGAATGTTATATCATCGAAACCCAGATGGCTCCTTGTCAAGATATCTCAGAGATAATGAAGCACAGCTGCAGCTTAACCGTGTTCATGGCGAAATTTGTGGACAAACGTTGGTGGTAACGCTTTACCGTCGCCTTCAACGCCTCGGCTATTACTGGCCAGAAATGGAAACTCAATCCCGATCACTCCAAGGGTCTTGCTCCAATTGTCAAATACCACCACATCAATTGGAGGTTTTCAACGTGAGCCATGCTGAGGATTTGGCGAGAGCCGTACGTCAGTCCTTCATGATGGTGTACTCCCTTCCAGCAAGAAGGACGCAGCCAAAATGAAGCAAAGAGCAAAGAGATTCGTATTTCATGAAGGAATCTTGTACCGCAAAAGCTTTGGGGGTGACCTATTACGGTGCCTGGCCGAGGTGTAAATCTCGATTCCGATGAAAGAAATGCATGAAGGCGAACACCAAGGGAAGAAGAAGCTATTTCTCCAGATACACGAGAAATACTACTGGCCAACCATGGAGGACGATGCATCTGCGTTTGTTCAAAGATGCAACGAATGTGAAATTCATGGAAACCTTATTCACACACCTTCCACCCCTCTACACTCGGTAAGTAGTCCGTGGCCGTTTTATAGATGGGGACTTGACATCATTGGGAAGATCAACCCTCCATCGTCAAAACAACACGAGTATACATAACCGCAACGGAGTATTTTACCAAGTGGGTCGAAGCCATTCCTCTACGAGGGACTACTGGAGCAATAATCGCGGTGTTCATTAAGGAACACATTATTTGTCGGTTTGGCGTCCCTAAACACATCATTACTGATAATGGCACTCCTTTCGCTAACAAGCAGGTACGAGAGTTACTCGAAGAACATGGAATTAAGCAGGTTTCTTGGTCGGTTGTCAGCCGACACAAAAATAAATTACACTTTCTTACTACTCAAAATATAAATATAGCAAGGGCAAGAAATGATCGTTCCCACAGAGAGGACTAAGGTTGTCAAATTGTTTCGGTTTCCTATAAATAACACCGGGAGGTTTTCTTGGTTTTTATATAATAAACTAAATAAAAGCGAACAATAAAGATAAAAAAATCAAATCAAGGATGAGAGAGTATTGGTCATGGATTTCGTCTTCAATCACAAACATGTTTTCAACTCAATAACTAGAATTGATATTTTAATCTCAACTTTTATCAAAGGCCCTAGAATACCTTGATCGCAAGAATATCCATAAATCTCCTCTTGTCATCAACAAACACATTAAAAGATGCGAATATGAATTCTATCTAAAAGAACAACCTAACGTGTAAAAGCACTAATCAAGTTTAATTCCCTAGATGCATTAAGTTCTATGAAATCAGGCCAATCAAAGCAATCGAACGTGTAAAAGCACTAATCCGATTTAACAAAGGTTATGGTTCACATAAGATCATAAGAATATATCACTACAAACTATAATCTTATTTATGCTACTTGCAATCAGGAATTATCACTTTTGCGTATAATAACCCTAATCTAGCAATAAAGATGAAAGCAAACTCAATCGATTCGCGACTCGATCAAACAAGCATTCAAATCATGTAACAATATTGATGGTGAATCATAAACGATAATATGGAGACAAAACTAATTTATCATATTAAAACCCATATTTGGAAATCCAACTTATTCCATAACCAATAATAAAAACTAGGTACACATATTCATGGAGTTCATAACAACAAGGAAGAGAAAACCCATCATGTTTCTAAACCCTAGAAAACAAAATAGAGGCAAAGAGATAATATCCTAGATGATAATCCCTCATAATAGAGTGGGAGACCCTTTTATATGCTTGCTTTATAATTCTCCTCTTCCAAAACTAGGTCACCACTTTCAGTATCCGGCTCCAGCCCATCTGCCAAAATCAGCCGCTCACACAACCAATAAGTGAAGCCCAGCAGGTCCAAGTCCATCAGAGCAAGCTACTGGATCGGCGAGTCAATTAGGCTAACTCGGAAACTGGCCGAGTTCTGACCGATTCCTGGCTGTTTCTAGGCCATATTTCAGCCATCTTCTAGTCTTTCTCTGCACATTCCTAGCATACATCTATAGCATTCACTTCATTCATTCCACACATCCACTCAAGCCATAATGTCACTCTTGTAGAAGCATTATTCATTGCAACCATCTTCTTCGTTCTTCTCCATACAGCTGCAACACTGTCACAGCCAACTGAAGCTGCTCCATTCTAGCTTTCCCGTTCTTCAATATTTAAACCACTAGCAGCTTTCTCCCCTCAGGACCAACTCCACTTCCACTGCTTCTCTTAACTGGCTTTCCTTCCCAGATCCTCCATCCTTGAGCTAAACCTCATTTGTTGTCTGCAACAGCACACAATCTCAAGCACAAAGCAAGCACCCATTGTAATCACACCTTCGCAGTACCAGCTCAACCCATCACCATTGCTTCTGCTCTTTTGTAATCACCTGGCTCAACCTGCAGTGAAACCATCTCTTAACTTGAGATTCAACATTAGTTCCTCTATTTCAAACTGTAACTGCGAACAACCACCAACTCCAACCTGCAATATCAAATTCACAACGACAATAGCTGCAACACCTTCATACTACCTGCAACACAACTTGAACCGCATCTCAATCTCATACAGCTCCATATCCTGTAATTCCTCCTTGCACCAGTTACAACTCCAACACTAAGACCACTGCATAACCACCAATCTACAGCCTCAACTCCAGATGCTGCCAGAACCATCCAAGACTTCAAACCCATCATTAATCACCACCAGATTCTATCAAATTCAACCACTGAGACCACCACAGTTCAAGTCAGTTAAAACCATATAATTTCCTTGAGTTTTGCACTGCAACACCAACTGCACCGTTCTTTGTAACTCTCTGTTGTTCAGCTGCAATTCAAACAAACCATCTACCCTGCACCATCTCATTTATCACGAGCATCCATTCGCATTTTGACAATTCCACGAGAACCTTTGCCATTCGGTCCAGCTCAACTCCTAGCCTACACTTGTCTTGTAGCAATCTCCAGTCATTACCACCTGCATACGCATTTGTACATTGCACTAACACCGACATTTGAACCTATTTTCCTCCATTCTTGGTTCTCTTTGCATCAAAATCGTACCACTGTAACCCCATGAAACTCAACAAAGACCGAGAACTTCACCATTGAACATCATCAATACCAGACGCCAGGCCATTATCCAGAACTGCAACTTTACCCATTCCTTTCATCGTCATTCAACCACCAGATTTCAATTGATACACCAGACAAGCATCAAGACCTCAGTTACATCTCCGGCCAACAAAACCCTTGAACATCAGACTCAAAAACCCTACCTTGCAATTTCTACAAATTTGTCACAGACCCACCAGTAATTCGAGCCATTCCTTCTGAATCTGCAATATCTCGAACTCAAATAAAACCTCAAACTATTATCATCTCTCAAATCACAACAGCAGCTACCCAAACTCGAATCGAGTTTAACTCATCGTTCTTTGACTTCATTTGACCAGAAACAACACAAATCTTCCATATTTCACAAATTCAAACATCTCAGCTCCTAATTCTTTTGTCGATTTCTCTCAATATCCATTACATGTTTGGAGATTCATCTTTAGCTGAAGAGAGGAAAGTAAATGTGTTTTCTGAAAATAGATGAGTTCGACCTAACTCTGTCTATTAGTGTGGGACGGCTATCAACATCCACGGGTCGTTTTAGCAATTCTTATTAGACTCCAATTGGTTTCCCCTTATCCTTGACTGGGCTCTGGGTATCACTTGTCTACAAAATGATGCTTTTGCATTTCTTGCTATGAATGATGGCTTTCTTCTTATTTTGCTCTAAATAACTCCGAAACACCTATAAAACTCAAAAGTGAACATAAGAGATGCAATTCACAAGAATAATAGCAAAGAAAGCATAAATACTAGATATAAAATTAGGTGTTACAGATACCTATCATTTCTCCACCATCTACTACCCCCAGGGGAATGGGCGAGCCGAAAGCACCAACAAAACCTTAATTCGGATTCTCAGTCGAACAGTGCATGATCATCCCAGGATATGGAACGAACAGCTACCAATGGCATTGTGGGCGTATCAGACGGCACCTAGGAGCTCTATTGGCGTTTTTCCTTACTCACTCGCCTACGGTGCGGACGCGATTCTCCCAGCAGAAATTAAAATTCCTTCAGCCAGAATTGCAGCATCAAGTGGGGTCCACTGGAATAAAGCCGAAGCATCGAGCTCTAGAATTTCCAAGTTGGACACCCTAGACTCTAGGAGAGATAAAGCAGAGGAGAGTACTCAAGCATACAGAAGCAGGGTCTCCAGAGCGTACGATAAAGCTGTAAAACCACGAGTTTTTAAAGTGGGAGATTTAGTTTTGAAGACTGCCAAGCACATTCAATAAGACATGTCCGCACCGAAATTCTCTCCAAAATGGGAAGGTCCCTATGTGATCACTAAGTCTTGTAACACTGGCTACTACAAGATTATTAAAGTGGATGGAGGCAAATTAATAGCAGTCATCAACGGAAAATGGCTCAAGGCATATTATGCTTGATCATTGTTCCGCCTCCCGCTGTCTCACGACGGGGCAACACAGGCATTTTCACTCTTTACACATCTAAGTTATTAGTTTCTTCAAAATATATTAATGTAAAACTCCATTCAACTACCAAAACCAATGCAATTCATTTCCCCAAAATAATGTTCAAAACCAAGAAAGGAATAGACGATCAAAACGTCACGGTGCCTACTTAAAAAAATAAGTACGGCTCAGAAAAGGCCACCAACAAGTTGTAGTTCCTTGAAAGCATCATTTTGAGTCTCTCCTGATACTTGTCAGTCATGCTCTTTAAATTTTGGATCGCTTTGTTCTACCTTCTCAGTTGTGACCCAGAGCCTTCTCCTCTTCCAAGATAGCTTTCGCGGCGGGGAACGACATTGGTGATAATACCCGGCTCGATCAACTTTGATAATATCAAGCGCTGCCGCAACCAACCCACGTTGAACTCCATGGATTCACAGGTAGATATCATATCTTCCCATTTTTCAGTACTTGATTCAGCAACATCACGAATGGATGCTCCTTCCATCTCGGCAATCATGGGTAGGAAAAAGTTCATTGTACTAACTAAAGTAGACGAGCAGTGCCGCACCACGTTCCTAGTTGCAATATGGCTGTACCTTCTCCATATTTTTGCATACAGAGGCATGAACTCCTTCCTCACTAGAAAACCGCCAACAGCCCAGTAACTAGAAGACAAGCATCTCATGTAAACATCGAAATGCAAGCCCGCATTGGGATACTCGTAGGAGGAGATACCCAAATCAGCGTCTTCCAGTTCAGCAGCAGGCGAGTTTGAGCTTGAAGGGGGAGGAGTGGTTAAATCATTATCATCAACCACTGTTACACATGTTCCAGAAGAATACCTCTGCAAAAAAAAAAAGATCTCGTCACCTGCCGGCCATAACAGACAAAATCAGAAAATATTTAGAATCATACTCTGGATACGAGCCGCTTGCGTTTAGCAGAAGAGTCTGGCTGAGTAGAAGAAGATGATCCACTTTTATCTGACATGATGAAAACAGAGAGTTTCAGCAAGAGGATATTTATCTCGGCATGATAAGGGTGTCCCTGTATATATATATATGACAGTTACCCTAAAATGAGACTGAATGGCTGTAACAAGATTCATCCGATAAACGAGGATTCGACGCCAACCAAGTCATGCTTCTTGTTGAAACCCTAATTAAGAACCGGAAGGGACCGTTGGATGGTCAAAGAACGAATGTGTTGATCGGTTGTCAATCCGTCAAAAATAATTTCACTTTCTTACTCACTAAATATAAATGAAGTACAAGGTAAGGAAGAGTTCGTTTCTGAGAGAGGCAATTGTTGTTATGCGATTTTCAGTTTCTAAGGTAACCAAGGGGGGATGTTTGTTGTTTTAGCGAAATACTAAAGTAAAAATAAAATAGAGCAAGGCAAATAGTTGGAATAATCAATAGAGAGAAGATATTGGTCACGGGATGATATCATTCACAAACATGTATTTTCATCAATGATTAGAATTGATAATTTAATCTCTTATTTACTAAAAGTCCTAGGATACCTTGATTGCAAGTATATCCCGCAAATTCCCTGTTTTCATCACAACCACATTAAAAGATGCATATGTGAATTCTTCCTAGAAAGCAACCTAAAGTGTAAAAGCATAATTAGATTTAACTCCCTAAAAGCAATAAGTTCTATGGAATAAGACTAATCAATGCAAACGAATGTGTAAAAGCACTAATCGTTTTAACAAAAGTTATGATTAACTTGTGACTAGTAGGATATATCACTACAAGCACTACCCACAATTATGCTACTTAGAATCAGGGATAAACAACTTTTCGTATTGAAAACCCTAATATAGCTCTAGAGATGAATGTAAATCGGATTGATTCCGGACTCAACCAAACAAACTATCAAATCATATAACACTATTAATTGTGAATCACAAACAATAAAATATTGAGACAAAACTAATTCATTGAATCATATAACATATTGAGAAATCAACTTTATCCCATAACCAATAATAATTGTTTAGCTACTCATAGCTATGGAGTTCATCATAATAATATTAATTGAAAAGAAGAAGATGAACAAAAGCAAACCCTAGAAGCGTAAACAAAACCGGCTCTCCAAAGTTCCAAGAAAAATATGTGATTCCAAAAGTTGTAGAAGTCTTTCCTTTAAATAGCTCTCTTGTTTCCAAAATTAGGTCTAATCTTCAAAGGTCCAAAAGAAATAAGTCCACCAAGCCCATGTGTGAGAAAAAACCCATGTAAAAACTCTGCCCAAAAACGGTCGCCGGAAAACTGGTATTGTGGTCGGAATTTGGCCGGAATCCGTCACCGGAAAGTATCAAGGTGACCGGCAAAGTCCACCCGGTCACCGGTCAACGGGTCAGCTCGGTCGAGTCAACTCGGGTCAAGTTACTGAGTCAAACCGGTAAAGGTACCGAGTCGGATGACTCAACTCAGTGATGTCATTGAATTAATCAGCTAGTGCCAGTCAGACTGAGTCAGGTCTGAGTTAGGGCTAACTCAGCCTGACTGGGCTTGGCAAGAGCCATTGCAGGCCTAAGCTTCTGCTGCACTATCATTGTGCTTCACCATTTAAACTCCAGCCATGATGGCTCTGCTTCCTGCACTGCATCTCTGAGTTAAATTGCTCCATCACCATCTCTGTAGCTCCAGCAATCCACCATCTCAAGAACTCCCATTACAGCTCTCTCCAGCTCTGCAATATGAGTGAAAATCCCAGCAGCTCATTTAACACCTGCATTTTATCCACCAGTGCCACACAACCAACATCACCACAGTGTACAGCTTCAACTCCAAGCTGAAGTCTCTGTCACCACCAGTTCTCACATGCCATCAACCACCAACCTTAGTCACACCCCCCTTCATTGCAGCATCTCATCTTCAAGTTTTTGCTATTCTCCCAGCTGCTCCAATCAAAAATCCACCAGTTCATACCAGCAGCATTTGATAACACTCCATACTGCCATAAAAACCATAGTTCATAGCTGCAACACCAACATATTATTCCGCCGCTTCACGTTGCGACTCATTCTTCTCAGCATCTCAAGCTAGCTGATTGCATTAGCATCACTACCAGATTCCACCTGCCATGACACTGCAATCTCCAAATCTCCTTCTCAACACTGTTCTCAGTTCTACATTCATTCATCCTGTAATTCTTGTCTTCACCTTCTACAGACCCATTCCTGCAACCACCACCAGAACCACAATTCAAATACCAGCAACTCCATGGTGCTCTTCCCAGCTTTAGTTCCAGTCCAACTGCAGCTCAGCCATCTTGCCTTTTGCTGTAGCTTAGTTCACCTCCATCTCTGCCAATGTAAACTGCAGCTATAACTCATTTCTTCACAGCCAACAACAGACCATTATCACCATAGCAAAATAAAATACCCCAGATCAGTTTCACTTCATCTCAGGCTCAGTTTCTTCTCCAATTGCAGCTGCAATACCTTCATTTCATGACCACCAACCCATCACAGCTCACTGCAGCATTACCAATTCTTGCAGACTAATCTGTCCTGCAGCTTAGACATACATATAATTCTCAAGCATCAATTATCAACAACATCAAATTATTCTTCATCTTTGTCAAGAAAACCCTTTCTTCAATTCTTCTCATCTGTTGATTTCAAGAAAACCCACAGATCCCCTTTTTCTATTTCTTATTTTGCCACACAATCTTCAAATCTTCTCATTCAAACTTCCACAACCACATCTGACCGCAACCCATTCTTCTTATAGCTTTGACAGAACCAAATACCAACACCCAAAATCATCTCAGATTTCTCTATTGACAACAAACCCTAAACGCTTACGAAATTATCAAATTCTCTTGGTTAATCCTCAATTTCTTCTTTTCGAGTCTTAACAAACCCTTATCTCGATCTTCATTTCATTCTCGATCTCTCTGCTGATTTATCAGCCAACAATTCACCACAACGACCATCTATTCGATTCAATTACAGCAACACACACAAAACCATTTGAATCTCCTTCATTTCTACCTTCTCTGTGTTCTTCTTGATCTCACAAACAACCCCCTCAATTCTCCCTTCTCGATCTCTATTTCCATTAACAGCTGATGCTCTCGATTTCTCATGGCTGATGTACAGCTATTCTCTTTCTGGTTCAGGTGCAAATAATGATTGAAAGAAATGTTTTCTCTGAAAGCTATGGTTAGGTAATGAGTAAAGTTTATATTGGCACCCCGTTGTGGTGGTTAAGGGCTAACCAGATGCTCAGTTCTGTCAGCTCTAGGAGACTGACAGCTTAATTTCACGCATAACTTCTCTCTCGCGCAACCTTGCATGCTCCAAACATCGCATGTGAATTGACCTTGTTGCCTTTTTGCTCCAAATGGGTAATTTCTCCTTATTTCGCTCCAAATGACTCCATTGCACCTGATAAACTCAAAATCAAACATAAGAGACATAATTCTCAAAGACAATAGCAAAGAAAGCATAAATACTAGATATAAAATTAGGTGTTTTACAACACCTATCAGATTCCCCCACACTTAGACTTTGCTAGTCCTCGAGCAAATCAAACAAAATAAATTCTAAAACATACATACAACTCTGTTTCGTCGAGGCTACGGTCACTTTTAGCATAATATTTATGGGTGAAAACTATTCCCGCCGGTTTTGGTGATTTGGGGTGTGTGGATGAGGAATGAATCTAAACCCTAAACAAATGCACTGCGTGGTGAGTGCTTGTAGATTCGGAAATCAATCTGTGCAAGTCCGGCCTAAACCAAGAAATGGCCGTTCCAGGACTTGTTTCGGTCACAAAGTAAAGGAGATGGGGTTGATCTTAGGGAGGGAAGCGAAGAAGGTGTTGAGATTGTGAAGGTGTTGGCTTGCTTATGACTTGTAACGAGAAAGGCGAACAGAAACTACAGGATGCAAGCTATCGGTTCGGTGTTTTGTATTAACACGTGGTTTCTGTTTTTTGTCTGGACTTTCTCTTGTTGGTGGAAATAGGGAGGAGAACCTATTTATACAAGTCATTGAGCCTTATTCACGTCTCTCGTGGGAAGTAGAGGAAGTGGAGTGATGGAGTAGTGGAGTTGTGTGTCGATGCTACACGATCGGTCTTGCCCACTTCTCTGTCATCGCTAACCGTCCATAACTTCCTAACACGTTCTTGTGATGGCGCGTTGCACGCCGCTTTGTAAACCGCGAGACCAATACCCCGGTATGTATCCCCCAGTTTGTGACATGATTGATGTGCGGAATGTGTGGATCGTGGATCCACGAAAGGCAAAGCATGTAATCTTTGAATTGAATAATTTGCGTTATTCGGTAAGTTGATACTTGTGAAGTATCATGTGTATTTTATGCGAATCTTTGCATCATGGTGTGGTAAAGTGATGGGTGGTGACGCCTCAGCGACCAATTAACTCGACCGAGGGTTGTATAACCAAAGCTGGTGAAGTTGGACGGACGAGATGATCTTTGAGACACTCATCTGCGACCGTTAATGAATTAGGGTTTTAGAAGAGGTGCGCAAGCATCACTCTTGACTTGGTCGAAACCAAGCATGGGAAGGTTTTGGAAAGGACCGACCAGGGCATGCGTGTAGACAACATACCGGTGTACACGTCCATATCTCATTGTCCCATGAAGGTGCGATCTAGGCCACTCAATTTGACCGGCAAAGAGGAGTGGTGGAGATCGATTTTGTGATAGGAATTTGGTACCGCAAAAAGCCGCGCACCATGCTCACTTCCGGCGTGCGTTCCAAGATGACCTAACTTGGTCGGTCTTGGCCGACCGGTCTGGCGTGTAAGTGGTAGGCTGGTGTTCACGCCTATACCTGACTATCCCATGAAAACGTGATCTGAACCACTCAAATCGTCCGGCGAAGTTGAGCGGTCGAGATCAATTTGCGATTTGGGAGGTGCGACCACGCTAGTTTGGGCGCGCGTCTTGGAACAACCAGGCATGATATGCCTTGGCCGATCGGGTGAGGGGATAGATGGGTCCACGGTGGTCATCTTTGGTATGACCGGACTGCTAATCTAATCTTGGACCCTCCATTCGTCTAGGAGAAGATGGACGCTCGTGATGCTCAAAACCCTAATTTGGGTTTCACGGCCGTGTAACCATGCTCTGTTTGGGCGAACGAATTAGGATAACCAACCATGGTTGGTACTGACCGATTGGTCAGGTATGTAGGCGGGCCCACGGTGATTGTGTTGACATGCTCCGGGCCCTTTGAATCTACATCTACACCCTCCATCTATACCTGCGAAGATGGATGGTTGAGACTATTTTGCGACACATGTTATATGCCGCAAACCCTAATTTTAGGGTTTTCCGCCCATCTTCTTGCTATGGTTTGGACGTTTTGGCAAGCTAGGCCAATGCGGAGGGAGGCCGACCATGCGGGGTCCGCGTTGGTTCGGCGGTGGATATTCCATACTGCTTGGGGGTGATGGAATTGATCTGGGTCATCCAATCATGCTTGTGGAGTTGGATGATTGTGATCATATACGGGTGATATGGTCAGTCAGGATGCTCAATCGGGCTAGTATAACACACCGAGAGGGGCTCAATCGGGCTAGTATAACACACCGAGAGTCGGCTGTACGGGTATTTCGTACATGGTTTCATTATAATGCTTGGAGGTTCGTGTTGCTCTGTAAGAGCAACACTCGATCGTCATGCCGCAGCGATAATGAGTACGAAATACAAGGCTGATTGCGCATTAATTAATAATGCTAGAAATTCACGGGGTATATGGGATTGTTGCTACATGCTCCAACCTGGATGAATTTCATGTATTCACTGAGAATGGGATTGTTGCCACATGCTCCATTCTTGGTGAATTAAGTGAGGAGTATCAACACTTATTAATGGCTTTATCTTTTACAAGATGTCGCGCATAATTTTACGGTTTTTACAACTTTAACCTTAAATGAAAATCCACCATCAACAATAAGTCCCCCGCCTAGCACATAATGGTTACACTATTGTGGGGTAGGCATGAGATGGTGACATATACAAACGTAAGGAGACAAGATAAAGGAAGTCTACACGGAGGGATTACGCCATGGGCAATCCTCCATACGTGCGTGATCCTAAGCTTTGATAGACCGGCTACCTTCCTTAGGGTATTTGAATCAAAAGAGGAAAACAAATAAAAGAGGAATCCTTGTTCCATTGGGATTCTTCTAAATTTTTGTCTATAAAAGAGACCAACCCCCTTTTCTTTTCCTCACGATTTTTTTTTTTTTTTTTTTTTGTTGAGCAGCTCCCGCCCGTGACTAGTGCTGCCGTTCCTGCCGACGCTGTCGCCGTTTCTTTATTCCGGAGTTCTTTGTCGGAGCTGCCATCGTCCGTCCGCCCAAGGTAAGTTTCATTTTTTTTTTTTTTTTTTTTTTTTTTTAAGAAAAACCCTAATTTCTTAGGTAAAGTCCTTTGATGGATACATCATGATTAGTTTCTCCACCTAAATTGATAGCAAAACGCCCCAGGATTGCTTAGTAAAACAAGCCGTGAATCCATGTTGTTTTTGCTTCCTTTTTCCACCATTGCATGCAGAACTTAGCTTTTTAGGTTATATCTTGAAAAACCCTTGGCTTGAATCTCGTAGACACGATTCCCATGAATAAAGAAAAATCATGTTATGATGTGTGCGGATGAACGCGGGCCCGCCGTGTATGCTTGATTGAACGTGGGTCTCACCCACATATGCTTGACTGAAAGTCGACTTTGTATTAGTCTTGTGCCCGGGCTTGAAACTTGAGTAACACCGAACTTGAAATTTATACCGGACTTGAAATCAATACAGACTGAAACTTGTACCGGACTTGAAACCAATGCAGATGAAACTTGTCTAGGACTTGAAACCAATACCGGATGAAACTTGTACCGGACTTGAAACCAATACCAGACTTGACTTGAGTAATACTGGTGTTTGGACCTAATCCCAGCTTTTGTGCATTTCAACGTGTCTTGTCGCGCGTGACTACACGCTTCATGCGATTTTCATACAAGTTCTAACTCCTGTCTTTTATTTCATTGTGGAATGAAGAAAAGAATTCTTGTTGAGATGTCTTAGGAGATAATCTTTGGTGCCAAGCCGGGAAGTGTTGACGGCTTCAAAGATATGCCGAACATCGATGATGAGTTGTTCACCTCGCCTTTTCCAAACATTAGAAGACATCCTTCTCATAAGATAGTCTGCTTTCCGATTCGGAAAATATGGATCTTGATCCATTTTCTTCTTGACACTTGTGATGAGATTTTGTCTCGGAGAAACGAATATCCGCCATCCCTATTGACTTCAAGATTTGCCATACTCCACTGGGTTCTTATGAAGGATGGATGAGACGCATGTTGAGTAATAAGGACATTAAAGATAATTTGACCAAAGCGCAAATCCTCAATGCGGTCATGGCATCTCTTTGCTCTTGAAATTAAGAAAGACGCTGCGGGTTTGATTACCTTCATTTCTCGGTGGCGCATTTTTACTCATACAGCCATATCTAGATGGGGAGAGATGATTATTACTCTGGAGAGTGTAGCTGCATTAATGAACCTGCATGTTGCTGGAAGTCTTTCTTACGATCTCTCTGATACGGAGCAACGTAACTATGATGCTATACTTCAAAAGGTGGCGGGATTCGACAGTCTGGAAAAGGAGGAGAAAAAAGATACGAGATGCTTTTATACCTGGTGGGTGTCGGAGTGGTCTCCTGCAGACCCAGAGCCGGATCAAGAGTTGGGAAATGAGCTCAGCGTGATTGCGTTCTTGTCTTTATGGCTATCCAGAGATATATTCGACGACGGCAGTTGGAAAGAAGACCATTAGAGGTGACCTCGTTAAGATCGCTATAAAGCTGGCAAAGGTAAAGTTCTTCCCCAGGTGCCTTGTTCCTTGGATCGTTGTACTCTCATCGGACGCCTTAGCAATGGACATGCATGTTTCTAACGGGTACAAGAAGGTGGAATCGCACGTTCACTTCGCTTTTCTTCAGGCATTCTTATGGGAACACTTCAAAAGCTATGTTCCTACTCCTGCAAATTTGCTCAGCAACTTATATGGTGGCTCGAGAATACTCTGCTGGAATAGGAGGCGTCCCAGAACAGGCGCAAAACTCGTGGACATATTTGACAATATGTCTTCTGTTGATTTCCGTCCATGGGGGCCGGTCCACCCTTCCATTGTTCAGCCAAAGACTTTTGCTACTGCTTCGATGGTCCCGATCTTTGTGTTGCGCACCGATGTTAAGACTATGAGATTTGGGTAAATTGTTTACTGCACAGTTTGTATCCCGGGATATGTCCGTCTTTATTCGATGAAGAATTTCTTGTGACTCCATACAATATTGTGGGGCGGCTCGTCAAATGGGATTTGATCAGGGTGTCCCATTTATCCGTCCACCGGGGTTAGAAAGAATTCCTCCCAAATATTCTTAATCTTGACGTGTTTTTAGAACGGGTGAGCCTTCCTTTCGGCCTATTGGGAGAAACCCGGTGGTAGCCGATAAGTACAAGGAATTTTGGATGAGGCAACTGTTGATTTTTCGGGGAATTCTCGGAGAGTGTTGTGACAGTTCCGTGGTGAACCATCTTGACGTTTTGAAAAAGCATTTCCGGTTGAAGCCACTTCCGGCCAAACGGACCCGAGCCGAGATTTCAGTCCCAAAGCAGGAGAGAGATCCAAGAGGCAGGCATGTGGTTCGGTGATCCTCAATTCCTCCAATATGCAGGTATTTAAATCTCTTCCCGTTGGTTCCTTCATTTATCCAGAGCGAATCTTCCTAAGAGTGGTTCTTGCTTGAAATCAGGGGATTCCGAAAGAGAATGTCTTCACAAGGTTGGCGCGCATTCGGAATGAGAAGGCTGGTAATGTTAGCCTTCATCTTTGAGAAATCTGGCGGTCTTGATCTTCATCCGAGAAGTCTCGGCGGTATCTTGACCTTCATCTTTGAGAAGTCCGGAGAAACCGCTCCCTTTTCCGACCATGACGAGAGATGATGCAAGCTCGGTTGGACAAGCCGCCTCCCTGAGTGATCTTGTTGACGGGGTCGTGATGGAAATTAGCACCCAGAGTGAAGTAGATGTCGGAAGGAATATAAGAGAGGCAACATCCGCTATAGTTGAAGGAGCTACCGCGCTACATGAAGACCTGCTAGCAGCATTCCCAGGAGAAGGAGCTACCGCGTTGCATGAAGACCTCCCTGGGGAATTTCCAGAAATGTATTTTGTTAAAGAGGAATCCTGGCTATTATATTTCTATGGTTCCGCTATTCCTAGTAGTAGTACTGGAGGAGCGGGTATAGTTCTAGTGTCTCCAACGGGCGAAGTTTTTTCGCATTCTTTCAAGCTGGACTTGCAGTGCACCAACAATTCGGCAGAATACGAAGCTTTCCTCATAGGATTGTCACTAGCCAAACAAGCAGGAGCCACATACCTGGAAGTAAGAGGCGACTCTAAATTGCTGATCAATCAGATGAATGGAGTATACTCACTCAAAGAGATGACGCTGGCCCATTATAGATCCGAGGCACAAAAGCTACTGAACTACTTTGCTGATGCGACCATAACTCATATTGGCCGCAATAACAACAAACACGCCGATTGCCTAGCTACATTAGCGTCGAAGCTACAATTTGAAGGTTTGGAAGAAACTTTGATCCTGAAGAGACGGACTGTGGCGTCAACATGGCTCTCACAATCTAAAGGTGCTGAAGCCAATGACTGGAGAACTCTGATTGTTCAAGAACTAAACATTTCGCTTTCTCAAGGAAAGGTCAGTCTCAAAACCCCGCATAGCTTCTTCATGCTTCATGGAATGTTATATCATCGAAACCCAGATGGCTCCTTGTCAAGATATCTCGGAGATGAGGAACCACAGCTGCAGCTTAACCGTGTTCATGGCGAAATTTGTGGACAAACGTTGGTGGTAACGCTTTACCGTCGCCTTCAACGCCTCGGCTATTACTGGCAAGAAATGGAAACTCAATCCCGATCACTCCAAGGGTCTTGCTCCAATTGTCAAATACCACCACATCAATTGGAGGTTTTCAACGTGAGCCACGCTGGGGACTGGCGAGAGCCGTACGTCAGTAACCTTCGTGACGATGTACTCCCTGCCAGCAAGAAGGACGCAGCCAAAATGAAGCAAAGAGCAAAGAGATTCATATTTCATGAAGGAATCTTGTACCGCAAAAGCTTTGGGGGTGACCTATTACGGTGCCTGGCCGAGGTGTAAATCTCGATTCCGATGAAAGAAATGCATGAAGGCGAACACCAAGGGAAGAAGAAGCTATTTCTCCAGATACACGAGAAATACTACTGGCCAACCATGGAGGACGATGCATCTGCGTTTGTTCAAAGATGCAACGAATGTCAAATTCATGGAAACCTTATTCACGCACCTTCCACCCCTCTACACTCGGTAAGTAGTCCGTGGCCGTTTTATAGATGGGGACTTGACATCATTGGGAAGATCAACCCGCCATCGTCAAAACAACACGAGTATACCAAAACCGCAACGGAGTATTTTACCAAGTGGGTCGAAGCCATTCCTCTACGAGGGACTACTGGAGCAACAATCGCGGTGATCATTAAGGAACACATCATTTGTCGGTTTGGCGTGCCTAAACACATCATTACTGATAATGGCACTCTTTTCGCTAACAAGCAGGTACGAGAGTTACTCGAAGAATATGGAATTAAGCAGGTTTCTTGGTCGGTTGTCAGCCGACACAAAAATAAATTACACTTTCTTACTACTAAAAATATAAATATAGCAAGGGCAAGAAAGGATCGTTCCCACAGAGAGGACTAAGGTTGTCAAATTGTTTCGGTTTCCTATAAATAACACCGGGAGGTTTTCTTGGTTTTTATATAATAAACTAAATAAAAGCAAATAATAAAGATAAACAAATCAAATCAAGGATGAGAGAGTATTGGTCATGGATTTCGTCTTCAATCACAAATATGTTTTCAACTCAATAACTAGAATTGATATTTTAATCTCAACTTTTATCAAAGGCCCTAGAATACCTTGATCGCAAGAATATCCCGCAAATCTCCTCTTGTCATCAACAAACACATTAAAAGATGCGAATATGAATTCTATCTAAAAGAACAACCTAACGTGTAAAAGCACTATTCAAGTTTAATTCCCTATATGCATTAAGTTCTATGAAATCAGGCCAATCAAAGCAATCAAACGTGTAAAAGCACTAATCCGATTTAACAAAGGTTATGGTTCACATAAGATCATAAGAATATATCACTACAAACTATAATCTTATTTATGCTACTTGCAATCAGGAATTATCACTTTTGCGTATAATAACCTAATCTAGCAATAAAGATGAAAGCAAACTCAATCGATTCGCGACTCGATCAAACAAGCATTCAAATCATGTAACAATATTGATGGTGAATCATAAACGATAATATGGAGACAAAACTAATTTATCATATTAAAACCCATATTTGGAAATCCAACTTATTCCATAACCAATAATAAAAACTAGGTACTCATATTCATGGAGTTCATAACAACAAGGAAGAGAAAACCCATCATGTTTCTAAACCCTAGAAAACAAAATAGTGGAAAAGAGATAATAACCTAGATGATAATCCCTCATAATAGAGTGGGAGACCCTTTTATATGCTTTCTTTATAATTCTCCTCTTCCAAAACTAGGTCACCACTTTCAGTATCCGGCTCCAGCCCATCTGCCAAAATCAGCCGCTCACACAACCCATAAGTGAAGCCCAGCAGGTCAAAGTCCATCAGAGCAAGCTACTAGATCGGCGAGTCAACTCGGCTAACTCGGAAACTGGCCGAGTTCTGACCGATTCCTGGTTGTTTCTAGGCCATATTTCAGCCATCTTCTAGTCTTTCTCTGCATATTCCTAGCATACATCTATAGCATTCACTTCATTCATTCCACACATCCACTCAAGCCATAATGTCACTCTTGTAGCAGCATTATTCATTGCAACCATCTTCTTCGTTCTTCTCCATACAGCTGCAACACTGTCACAGCCAACTGAAGCTGCTCCATTTTAGCTTTCCTATTCTTCAATATTTAAACCACTAGCAGCTTTCTCCCCTCAGGACCAACTCCACTTCCACTGCTTCTCTTAACTGGCTTTCCTTCCCAGCTCCTCCATCCTTGAGCTAAACCTCATTTGTTGTCTGCAACAGCACACAATCTCAAGCACAAAGCAAGCACCCATTGCAATCACACCTTCGCAGTATTAGCTCAACCCATCACCATTGCTTCTGCTCTTTTGTAATCACCTGGCTCAACCTGAAGTGACACCATCTCTTAACTTGAGATTCAACATTAGTTCCTCCATTTCAAACTGTAACTGCGAACAACCACCAGCTCCAACCTGCAATATCAAATTCACAACGGCAATAGCTGCAACACCTTCATACTACCTGCAACACAACTTGAACCGCAGCTCAATCTCAAACAGCTCCATATCCTGCAATTGCTCCTTGCACCAGTTACAACTCCAACACTAAGACCACTGCATAACCACCAATCTATAGCCTCAACTCCAGATGCTGCCAGAACCATCCAAGACTTCAAACCTATCATTAATCACCATCAGATTCTATCAAATTCAACCACTGAGACCACCACAGTTCAAGTCAGTTAAAACCATATAATTTCCTTGAGTTTTGCACTGCAACACCAACTGCACCGTTCTTTGTAACTCTCTGTTGTTCAGCTGCAATTCAAACAAACCATCTACCCTGCACCAGCTCAGCTGTACGAGCATCCATTTTGCACCAGCAATTCCACCAGAACCTTTGCCATTCAGTCCAGCTCAACTCCTAGCCTACACTGTCTTGTAGCAATCTCCAGAGTCATTACCACCTGCATCTGCATTTGTACATTGCACTAACACCTGACATTTGAACCTATTTTCCTCCATTACTGGTTCTCACTGCATCAAACTCGAACCCTGTAACCCCATGAAACTCAACAGCACTGACCAGAACTTCACCATTGAACATCATCAATACCAGACGCCAGGCCATTATCCAGAACTGCAACTTTACCCATTCCTTTCATCGTCATTCAACCACCAGATTTCAATTGATACACCAGACAAGCATCAAGACCTCAGTTACATCTCCGGCCAACAAAACCCTTGAACATTAGACTCAAAAACCCTACCTTGCAATTTCTACAAATTTGTCACAGACCCACCAGTAATTCGAGCCATTCCTTCTGAATCTGCAATTTCTCGAACTCAAATAAAACCTCAAACTATCATCATCTCTCAAATCACAACAGCAGCTACCCAAACTCGAATCGAGTTTAACTCATCATTCTCTGACTTCATTTGACCAGAAACAACACAAATCTTCCATATTTCACAAATTCAAACATCTCAGCTCCTAATTCTTTTGTCGATTTCTCTCAATCTCCATTACAAAATGATGCTTTTGTTTGGAGATTCATCTTTAGTCAAGAGAGGAAAGTAAATGTGTTGTCGAGCAACGAAAATAGATGAGTTCGACCTAACTCGTCTATTAGTGTGGGGACGGCTATCAACACCCACGGGTCGATACATAAAATGAACACAATCATTTTAGCAATTCTTATTAGACTCCAATTGGTTTCCCCTTATCCTTGACTGGGCTCCGGGTATCACTTGTCTACAAAATGATGCTTTTGCATTTCTTGCTATGAAGGAAGGCTTTCTTCTTATTTTGCTCTAAATGACTCCGAAACACCTATAAAACTCAAAGTGAACATAAGACTCTAATTGGTTTCCCCTTATCCTTGAACATCATCATACCGGCCTTGAGGCCATTTTGCTTTACCCATTCCTTTTCATAGCACGATTTATTGATACACTAGACAAGCATATCACTTGTCTACCCTGCCTTGTAATTTTAAATTTGTGTGGACCAAATAGATGCAATTCACAAGAATAATCACAAGAATAATACCGCTTTTATCATTTCTCCTTATCCCACTTGTCTACAAAATGACCCTTTGCTGTGAAGGAAGGCTTTCTTCTTCTTTTGCTCTAAATGTCTAATATGGCACGAACAATTACCTAATGGCACAGGGCGGACGGCACCTAGAGCTCTATTCGTTTCTCCTACTCAACGAATAAAGAATTGCGATACGGGATATGGCATGAGCCTATCGGAGACGCTGCAAGTACGGGTCGATCCCACAAGGACTTGTGGTGGCATTGATCAAGGGGAATTCAGGCAAGGTATGTAAACACATTTCCTCCAGCATTGGGTATTTGTAATTGAAGACATTTGTTTTCAAAGTGGGAGATTTAGTTGGTTTAGGAGAGATAAAGGAGCGACCGTATGATGAGGAGAGTACTCGGGTGGGTCTAGCTCAAGCCCATAGTAGATGAGTTGCTTTACGGTTGGTCTCCGGGCGTAGATGCTCGACTCCAATTCTTCGCTCTTTTGGCTCGATTTCTTGGACTTATTTATTACCTAAAACACAAAATTAATTAATTAAATATTTATTCTTGAAAAAGTTTTGCGCAGAAGGAGTATAAATTTAGTTTTGATAAAGACTGCATACGTAGTTGTGGTCAAGTAAACCACGAGTTTTTTCAAAGTGGGAGATTTAGTTTTGAAGACTGCCAAGCATTACAAGACATGTCCGCACCGAAATTCTCTCCAAAATGGGAAGGTCCCTATGTGATCACTAAGTCTTGTAACACTGGCTACTACAAGATTATTAAAGTGGATGGAGGCAAATTAATAGCAGTCATCAACGGAAAATGGCTCAAGGCATATTATGCTTGATCATTGTTCCGCCTCCCGCTGTCTCACGACGGGGAAACACAGGCATTTTCACTCTTTACACATCTAAGTTATTAGTTTCATCAAAATATATTAATGTAAAACTCCATTCAACTACCAAAACCAATGCAATTCATTTCCCCAAAATAATGTTCAAAACCAAGAAAGGAATAGACGATCAAAACGTCACGGTGCCTACTTAAAAAAATAAGTACGGCTCAGAAAAAGGATACCAACAAGTTGTAGTTCCTTGAAAGCATCATTTTCGGTCTCTCCACGATACTTCTCGGTCATGCTCTTCAAATTTTGGATCGCTGTTCTACCTTCTCATATTTCGCATCAGAGCCTTCTCCTCTTCCAAGATAGCTTTACATGACGGGGGAATGACATTGGTGATAATACCAGCTCGATCAACTTTGATAATATCAAGGCGCTGCCGCAACCAACCCACGTTGAACTCCATGGATTCACGTGTAGATATCATATCTTCCCACTTTTGAGTACTTGATTGACAACATCACGAATGGATGCTCCTTCCATCTCGGCAATCATGGGTAGGAAAAAAGTTCTTTGTACTAACTAAAGCAGACGAGCAGTGCCGCACCACGTTCCTAGTTGCAATATGGCTGTACCTTCTCCATATTTTTGCATACAGAGGCATGAACTCCTTCCTCACTAGAAAACCGCCAACAGCCCAGTAACTAGAAGACAAGCATCTCATGTGAACATCGAAATGCAAGCCCGCATTGAGATACTCGTATGAGGAGATACCCAAATCAGCGTCTTCCAGTTCAGCAGCAGGTGAGATTGAGCTTGAAGGGGGGAGGAGTGGTTAAATCATTATCGTCAACCACTGTTACACATGTTCCAGAAGGATACCTCTGCAAAAAACAAAAAACAAAAAAATAAAAATAAAAAAAAAGAGAAGATCTCGTCACCTACCGGCCATAACAGACAAATACATATTCACTAGTGGAAAATATACCGGTATGATCTTCTTGACTCGAAGGATTCGGACAGGAGAATCATCACAAGGCTCAGGGATTCGGCCGCTCTAAAAGAAAGGGATGATTAGATGTCAAAGAAAAGAAGAATTAACACTTCAAAATCAGAAAATATTTAAAATCATACTCTGGATACGAGCCGCTTGCGTTTTAGCGAGAAGAGTCGGCTGAGTCGAAGAAGATGATCCACTTTTATCGACATGATGAAAAAGAGAGTTTCAAAGAAGAGGATATTTATCTCGGCATGATAAGGGTGTCCCTATATATATATATATATATATATATGATTACCACTAAAATGAGACTAAATGGCTGTAACAAGATTCATCCGATAAGCGAGGATTCAACGCCAACCAAGTCATGCTTCTTGTTAAAACCTAATTAAGAAGAAAGGGACCGTTGGATGGTCAAAGAACGAATGTGTTGATCGGTTGTCAATCCGTCAAAAATAATTTCACTTTCTTACTCACTAAATATAAATGAAGTACAAGGTAAGGAAGAGTTCGTTTCCACATAGAGGCAATTGTTGTTATGCGATTTTAGGTTTCTAAGGTAACCAAGGGGATGTTTGTTGTTTTAGCGAAATACTAAAGTAAAAATAAAATAGAGCAAAGCAAATAGTTGGAATAATCAATAGAGAGAAGATATTGGTCATGGGATGATATCATTCACAAACATGTATTTTCATCAATGATTAGAATTGATAATTTAATCTCTTATTTACTAAAAGTCCTAGGATACCTTGATTGCAAGTATATCCCGCTAATTCCTGTTTTCATCACAACCACATTAAAACATGCATATGTGAATTCTTCCTATAAAGCAACCTAAAGTGTAAAAGCACAATTAGATTTAACTCCCTAAAAGCAATAAGTTCTATGGAATAAGACTAATCAATGCAAACGAATGTGTAAAAGCACTAATCGTTTTAACAAAAGTTATGATTCACTTGTGACTAGTAGGATATATCACTACAAGCACTACCCAATGCTACTTAGAATCGGGGATAAACAACTTTTTCGTATTGAAAACCCTAATATAGCTCTAGAGATGAATGTAAATCGGATTGATTAGGACTCAACCAAACAAACTATCAAATCATATAACACTATTAATTGTAGAATCACAAACAATAAAATATTAAGACAAAACTAATTCATTGAATCATATAACATATTGAGAAATCAACTTTATCCCATAACCAATAATAATTGTTTAGCTACTCATAGCTATGGAGTTCATCATAATAATATTAATTGAAAAGAACAAGATTAACAAAAGCAAACCCTAGAAGCGTAAACAAAACCGGCTCTCCAAAGTTCCAAGAAAAATATGTGATTCCAAAGTTGTAGAAGTCTTTCCTTTAAATAGCTCTCTTGTTTCCAAAATTAGGTCTAATCTTCAAAGGTCCAAAGAAATAAGTCCACCAATCCCATGTGTGAGAAAAAAACCCATGTAAAAATTATGCCCAAAAATGGTCATAGGAAAACTGGTATTGTGGTGAATTTGGTGAATCATAGGAAAGTATCTCGGGTGGCCAGAGCAAAGTCCCGGTCCCGGTCAACGGGTCAGCTCGGTCGAGTCAACTCGTGTCAAGTTACTGAGTCAAACCGGTAAAGGTACCGAGTCAGATGACTCAACTCAGTGATGTCATTGAATTAATCAGCTAGTGCCAGTCAGGCTGAGTCAGGTCTGAGTTAGGGCTAACTCGGCTGATTTGGGCTTGGCAAGAGCCATTGCGAGGCCTAAGCCTGCTGCACTATCATTGTGCTTCACCATTTAAACTCCGGCCATGATGGCTCGCTTCTGCAGACTTGCGGCTCACGAGTTAAATTGCTCCATCACCATCTCTGTAGCTCCATCAATCCACCATCTCAAGAACTCCCATTCTGACTCTCTCCACTCTCGCAATATGAGTGAAAATCCCAGCAGCTCATTTAACACACACTTTATCCACCGGTGCCACACAACCAACATCACCCGATTACGGCTTGACTCCAAGCTGCCGGTCTCAATCACCACCAGTTCTCACATGCCGCCAACCACCAACCTTAGTCACACCCCTTCATTCTGACATCTCATCTTAAAGTTTCTGCTATTCTCCCGGTGCTCCAATCAAAAATCCACCGATTCATACCCAGTGACATTTGATAACACTCCATACTACCATAAAAACCATAGTTCATATTTGCAACACCAACATATTATTCCGTCGCTTCACGTTGCGACTCATTCTTCTCAGCATCTCAAGCTAGCTGATTGCATTAGCATCTCTACCAGATTCCACCCGCCATAACACTGGCAATCTACAAATCTCCTTCTCAACATTTCTCGGTTCTACATTCATTCCTCCCGTAATTCTTGTCTTCACCTTCTATGAGACCCATTCCTGCAACCACCACGGAACCACAATTCAAATACCAACAACTCCATGGTGCTCTTCTTGACTTTAGTTCGGTCAACTGCAGCTCTACCATCTTGCCTTTTGTTGTAGCTTAGTTCACCTCCATCTCTCGCCAATGTGGCTGCAGCTATAACTCATTTCTTCACGACCAACAGCAGACTATTATCACCATAGCAAAATAAAATACCCCAGATTAGTTTCACTTCATCTCGAGGCTCAGTTTCTTCTCCAATTGCATTTGCAATACCTTCATTTCATGACCACCAACCCATCACTGACTCACTGCAGCATTACCAATTCTTGCAGACTAATCTGTCCTGCAGCTTAGACATACATATAATTCTCAAGCATCAATTATCAACAACATCAAATTATTCTTCATCTTTGTCAAGAAAACCCTTTCTTCAATTCTTCTCATCTGTTGATTTCAAGAAAACCCACAGATCCCCTTTTTCTATTTCTTATTTTGCCACACAATCTTCAAATCTTCTCATTCAAACTTCCACAACCACATCTGACCGCAACCCATTCTTCTTATAGCTTTGACAGAACCAAATACCAACACCCAAAATCATCTCAGATTTCTCTATTGACAACAAACCCTAACCGCTTCTGAAATTATCAAATTCTCTTCAGTTAATCCTCAATTTCTTCTTTTCAGTCTTAACAAACCCTTATCTCGATCTTCATTTCATTCTCGATCTCTCTGCTGATTTATCAGCCAACAATTCACCACAACGACCATCTATTCGATTCAATTACAGCAACACACACAAAACCATTTGAATCTTCTTCATTTCTACCTTCTCTGTGTTCTTCTTGATCTCACAAACAACCCCCTCAATTTTCCCTTCTCGATCTCCATTTCCATTAACAGCTGATGCTCTCGATTTCTCATGGCTGATGTACAGCTATTCTCTTTCTGGTTCAGGTGCAAATAATGATTGAAAGAAATGTTTTCTCTGAAAGCTAGGGTTAGGTAATGAGTAAAGTTTATATTGGCACCTCGTTGTGGTGGTTAAGGGCTAACCAGATGCTCAGTTCTGTCAGCTCTTGGAGACTGACAGCTTAATTTCACGCATAACTCCTCTCTCGCGCAACCTTGCATGCTCCAAATATCGCATGTGAATTGACCTTGTTGCCTTTTTGCTCCAAATGGGTAATTTCTCCTTATTTCGCTCCAAATGACTCCATTGCACCTGATAAACTCAAAAAAAAAAAATATAAGAGACATAATTCTCAAAGACAATAGCAAAGAAAGCATAAATACTAGATATAAAATTAGGTGTTTTACAACACCTATCAGATTCCCCCACACTTAGACTTTGCTAGTCCTCAGCAAATCAAACAAAATAAATTCTAAAACATACATACAACTCTGTTTAAGTCGAGGCTACGGTCACTTTTAGCATAATATTTATGGGTGAAAACTATTCTGCCCGGTTTTGGTGATTTGGGGTGTGTGGATGAGGAATGAATCTAAACCCTAAACAAATGCCTTTGCGGTGAGTGCTTGTAGATTCGGAAATCAATCATGCAAGTCGGCCTAAACCAAGAAATAGCCGTTCAGGACTTGTTTGGTCACAAAGTGAAGGAGATGGGGTTGATATTAGGGAGGAAGCGAAGAAGGTGTTGAGATTGTGAAGGTGTTGGCTTGCTTATGACTTGTAACAGAAAACTAGGCAAACTACGGGGATGCAAGCTATCGATTCGGTGTTTTGTATTAACACTTGGTTTTTTTTTTTGTCAGGACTTGCTCTTGTTAGTGGAAATAGGGATGAGAACCTATTTATACAAGTCATTGAGCCTTATTCACGTCTCTCGTGGGAAGTGGGGGAAGTGGAGTGATGGAGTAGTGGAGTTGTGTGTCGATGCTACACGATCGATCTTGCCCTTCTCCTGTCATCGCTAACAGTCCATAACATCCTAACACGTTCTTGTGATGGCGCGTTGCACGCCGCACGTCGTAAACCGCGGACCAATACCCGAGTATGTATCCCCCGGTTTGTGACATGATTGATCTGGAATGTGGATCGTGGATCCACGAAAAGGCGGCATGTAATCTTTGAATTGAATAAACTGCGTTATTCGGAAGTTGATACTTGTGAAGTATCGGGTGTATTTTATGCGAATCTTTGTATCATGGTGTGGTAAAGTGATGGGTGGTGATGCCTCACTGACCAATTAACTCTGACCAGGGTTGTATAACCAATTTGGTGAAGTGGACAGACGAGATGATCTTTGAGACACTCATCTGCTAATAGTTAATGAATTAGGGTTTTAGAATAGGTGCGCAAGCATCACTCTTGACTTAAGTCGAAACCAAGCATGGGAAGGTTTTTGGAAAGGACCGACCGGGCATGCGTGTAGACAACATACCGGTGTACACGTCCATATCTCATTGTCCCATGAAGGTGCGATCTAGGCCACTCAATTTGACCAAGGAAGAGGAGTGGTGGAGATCGATTTTGTGATAGGAATTTGGTACCGCAAAGCCGCGCACCATGCTCACTTCCCGGCGTGCGTTCCAAGATGACCTAACTTGGTCGGTCTTGGACGACCGGGTCAGCGTGTAAAGTGGTAGGTTGGTGTTCACGCCTATACTGACTATCCCATGAAACGTGATCTGAACCACTCATATCGTCCGGCACAAGTTGAGCGGTCGAGATCGATTTGCGATTTGGGGGAGGTGAGACCACGCTAGTTTGGGCGCGCGTCTTGGAACAACCAGCATGATATGCCTTGGCCGATCGGGTGAGGGGGATAGATGGGTCCACGGTGGTCATGCTAGTATGATGGGACCTGCTTAATCTAATCTTGGACCCTCCATTAAATTCTAGGAGAAGATGGACGCTCGTGATGCTCAAAACCCTAATTTGGGTTTCACGGCCGTGTAACCATGCTCTGTTTGGGTGCGCGAATTAGGATAACCAACCATGGTTGGTACTTGACCGATTGGTGGATATGTGGCGGGCCCACGGTGATTGTGTTGACATACTATGGGCCCTTTGAATCTACATTCACACACCCTCCATCTATACTGCGAAGATGGATGGTTGAGACATTTTGCGACACATGTAATATGCCGCAAGCCCTAATTTTAGGTTTTCCGCCCATCTTCTTTATGGTTTGGACGTTTTGGCAAGCAATAGGCCAACGGAGGGGAGGGCGACCATGCGGGGTCCGCGTTGGTTCGGCAGTGGATATTCCATACCTGCTTGGGGGTGTTGGAATTGATCTGGGTCATCAATCTTGCTTGTGGAGTTGGATGATTGGGTGGATCATATCTGGACCGATACGGTCAGTCCCGGATGCTCTGTCAGGGCTAGTATAGCACACCGAGAGGGGCTCGATCGGGCAGTATAACACCAGAGTCACAGACGGGTATTTCGTACATGGTTTTCATTATAATGCTTGGAGGTTCGTGTTGCTACGTAAGAGCAACACTCATTCGTCATCACCGATAATGAGTACAGGAAATACAGAAGGGTGATTGCGCATTAATTAATAATGCTAGAAATTCACGGGGGTATATGGGATTGTTGCTACATGCTAACTGGATGAATTTCATGTATTCCTGAGAATGGGATTGTTGCCACATGCTCCATTCTTGGTGAATTAAGTGAGGATTATCAACACTTATTAATGGCTTTATCTTTTACAAGATGTCGGCGCATAATTTTACTGGTTTTTTACAACTTTGACCTTAAATGAAAATCCACCATCAACAATAAGTTGCCCTAGCACATAATGGTTACACTTATTGTGGAGTAGGCATGAGATGGTGACATATACAAACGTAAGGAGACAAGATAAAGGAAGTCTACACCGGAGGATTCGCCGTGGGCAATCCTCCATACGTGCGTGACCCTAAGCTTTGATGGACCGACTACCTTCCTTAGGGTATTTGAATCAAAAGAGAACCAAATAAAGAGGAATCATTGTTCCATTGGGATTCTTCTAATTTTTGTCTATAAAAAGACCAACCCCCTTTTCTTTTCCTCACGATTTTTTTTTTTTGTTGAAAGCGGCTCCCCCCGTGACTAATGGTGTAGTTCTCGCGACGCCGCCGCCATTTCGCCGCATTCCTGAGATTCTGCCGGAGCTCGGATTTCTTGCCGACGTCCGTCCGCCCCAAGGTAAGTTTCATTTTTTTTTTTTTTTTTTTTTAAGAAAACCCTAATTTCTTAGGTAAAATCCTTTGATGGATACATCATGATTAGTTTCTCCACCTAAATTGATAGCAAAACGCCCCAGATTGCTTAGTAAAACAAGTCGTGAATCCATGTTGTTTTTTGCTTCCTTTTTTTCCACCATTGCATGCGGAACTTAGCTTTTTAGGTTATATCTTGAAAAACCCTTGGCTTGAATCGTAGACACGATTCCCATGAATAAAGAAAATCGTGTTATGATGTGTGCGGATGAACGCTTGGGCCCGCCGTGTATGCTTGATTGAACGTGGGTCTCACCCACATATGCTTGACTCGAAAGTCGACTTTGTATTAGTCTTGTGCAGGCTGAAACTTGAGTAACACCGAACTTGAAATTTATACTAGGACTTGAAATCAATACTGGTGAAACAGACAGGACTTGAAACCAATGCCGATCAAGCTTGTGAATAGGACTTGAAACCAATACCAGATCAAACTTGCAAGGGACTTGAAACCAATGAGACTTGACTTGAGTAATACCGGGTGTTTGGACCTAATCCCAGCTTTGTGCATTTCAACGTGTCTTGTCGCGCGTGACTACACGCTTCATGCGCTTTTCATACAAGTTCTAACTCCTGTCTTTTATTTCATTCAGGAATGAAGAAAAGAATTCTTGTTGAAATGTCTTCCCGAGATAATCTTGGTGCCAAGCCAGAAGTGTTGACGGCTTCAAAGATATTCCGAACATCGATGATGAGTTGTTCACCTCGCCTTTTCCAAACATTAGAAGACATCCTTCTCATAAGATAGTCCTGCTGCTTCCGATTCGTAAAATATGGATGTGATCCATTTTCTTCTTCAAACACTTGTGATGAGATTTTGTCTAGGAGAAACGAATATCCGCCTTCCCTATTGACTTCAAGATTTGCCATACTCCACCGGGTTCTTATGAAGTATGGATGAGGCATGTTGAGTAATAAGGACATTAAAGATAATTTGACCAAAGCGCAAATCCTCAATGCGGTCATGGCATCTTGCTCTTGAAATTAAGAAAGACGCTGCGGGTTTGATTACCTTTCATTTCTCGGTGGCGCATTTCTACTCATACAGCCATATCTAGATGGGAGAGATGACTATTACTATGGAGAGTGTAGCTGCATTAATGAACCCGCACGTTCTTGGAAGTCTTTCTTACGATCTCGATACGGAGCAACGTAACTATGATGCTATACTTCAAAAGGTGGCGGGATTCGACAAAGATGGACAAGGAGGAGAAAAAGATACGAGATGCTTTTACACCTCGGGGTGGGTGTCGGAGTGGTCTCCTGCAGACCCCGGCCGGATCAAGAGTTGGAAAATGAGCTCGGCGTGATTGCGTTCTTGTCTTTATGGCTATCCGTGAGATATATTCGACACGGTTCTCGGAAAGAAGACCATTAGAGGTGACCTCGTTAAGATCGCTATAAGGCCGGCAAAAAGGTAAATTTCTTCCCATGGGTGCCTTGTTCCTTGATCATTTGTACTTTCATCCTGGGGCCTTAGCAATGGACATGCATGTTTCTAACGGTACAAGAAGGTGGAATTGCACGTTCACTTCGCTTTTCTTGAGGCATTCTTATGGGAACACTTCCAAAGCTATGCTCTACTCCTGCAAATTTGCTCAACCCAACTTGTATGGTGGCTCGAGAATACTCCGCCGGAATAGGAGCGTCCCAGGCAGGCGCAAAACTCGTGGACATATTTTTCTGACAATGTGTCTTACATTGATTCCGTCCATGGGGTAGGTCCACCCCTTCCATTGTTCAGCCAAAGACTTTTGCTACTTCCGATGGTCCTCGATGTGTTGTTTAATCGATGTTAAGACTATGAGATTTGGGGAAATTGTTTACCCGCACAGCTGCATCCCATGATATGTAAGTCTTTATTCGATAAAGAATTTACCGTGACTGCACAATATTGAATGATGGCTCATCAAATGGGATTTGATCGGGGTGTCCCATTTATCAGATCCAGAGTTCAAAGAATTCTCCCAAATATTCTTAACAATGACTTGTTTTTAGAACGGTGAGCCTTCCTTGGCCTATTGGGAGAAACGGTGGTAACCGATAAGTACAAGGAATTTTGGAGGAGGCAAATCATTGATTTTTTCGGGAATTCTCGGAGAGTGTTGGACAGTTCCCCGTGGTGAACCATCTTCCGACGTTTGAAAAAGTATTTCCGGTTGAAGCCACTTCGGCCAAGCGGACGGAGCCGAGGATTGCGGTCCCGGCGGAGAAAGATCCAGGCGAGGCATGTGGTTCGGTGATCCTCAATTCCTCAATATACGGTATTTAAATCTCTTCCAGGTTGGTTCCTTCATTTCTCAGTGAATCTTCTAAGAGTGATTCTTGCTTGAAATCGGGGATTCGAAAGAGAATGTCTTCATGAGTTGGCGCATTCGAATGAGAAGGCCGGGTAATGTTGGCCTTCATCTTTGAGAAATCACGGAGTTACTAATATTAAATGTGAGAAATTAAGCGTGCGACCTTCATCTTTGAGAGATCCTGGAGAAATCGCTCCCTTTTAGACCATGGACAGAGATGATGCAAGCTCGGTTGGACAATTAGCCTCCCTGAGTGATCTTGTTGACTGGGTCGTGATAGAAATTAGCACCCAGAGCTGCAGTAGATGCGGAAGGAATATAAGAGAGGCTGACATCCGCTATAGTTGAAGTTGCTCCCCTTAAAGAACGTTCCGAGCAAAGGCTTCGGCCAATAAAGTTTTGTCAGTGGTGACTCCTTCGAAAGGCCTCGAATCGGACAAGGTTCCCGTTGGTGAAGTATCGGTGATGCAACACGAGATTTGTTCGATCCTCCTCATTGTTCCTTATCCGTGCCACATGTTGGTTGGCGGATTCAATTGTCTCGGCTCAGTTCGAAGAGTTGTATACCGGCGATATGGGAGAAGCACGCACATTGCTACCACTACAAAGCTCAAAAGCCTTCTTGCGTTGGTCAACCGTGTCCAAGAAGCTTTATTTTCTATCCATGGGATGAGCGTCATGCATTGGTCGAACGAGTTTACGAGGAGATGATTGAAGACCTGGAAGTGCCATCGAGACGTGTTTTGAAGCGGCTTGATGCTCCTTGGTTCTTCAAAGGGTTCTCCAAGATCTGGGAGCTCCATAAATTACAAGACGAAAGTCCCTTCCGTAGACCGTGTTACTCGCCGGGGAAGAAGAGGTTGAAAAGTTGTCCAAGGAGTTGGAAGTTTCAAGCAAGCTATTCTCAAAAGGATGAAAGACTCTCTTGCCCGAAGGACGAGTTCGGGTGAAGGATTTCCTTGAAAGATTCTCACCACCTAATTGTCTTTTTCTTTTAGATGCTTTTTCTTTTGAGTGATAGGGAGGGATTTCTTTTCAACCCAATTTGACCTCAGGTTTTGAATTAATAGGTAATTGAATTGGTTTGTTTGAGATAGTTTGCGAATAACTTTTTCTCGAAAGAGGTTATTTTAAATGGAATTTGCATCTTGGTCATGAATGATTGCATGTCATATGAAATTGCAAATATCAAAAGGGAGGTATGAAGGGAAGCAAACATGCTTGATCACTTGAAGCCCTTTCTCCATGTGTGGGATGCTAAGTCCCAAATAATTCACAAAACTATCTTTTCAAATTTGCTTAATAGAACTTACGAGCTGAAGTCTCACTAGTCAAAACCAAGTGGTTTCTCCATGAAAGTCGTCCACATTAATTTTTAGAGAATGAGAGCCTATCCTTCGAACCAAAGTTTCTCCGAACAATAAAGGTCAGCGTTGCACCTTCACCGGGTAGGGTGGTGAAGCGAACCGTGGAAATGACAGATCTCGGTCCATTATTTCGATCGCTGCGGGACGCCATACGAGGCAGTTCCACCTCTCTATTGCACTACTCAAGAACTCAAAATCCTTTCCATCGAACGGAAAGTGGCACTTGTGTCCAGTTTTTCACAAGTAGGGCTGTGATGTTCCACGGGCTTGATGCAATAACGTCCTGAGATGAAGTCGGGAAGATTTGCGAGTGCCATCATATCCGCTTTTTATCGCCAGTTCGGTAAAAGGATGTGGAAGGTGTCATAATATCACTAATGAGTGATCGAATTGAACACTCCAATATCCTCTCAGATTCAATGTGAGCTTCCGATCACCCTCTCCTTCCTCAAGCATTTGTTAGCTCTGGATGAAAGGTCGCTGTATTGGACAGCCTTCCGCGCCCAACAAGAGTTTTTTGAGAGATAAATCTTCTGCAACGTGGCTCCACAAAGGTGTGCTCCCTTTCTTTATCTCAGACGTCAGTAGTACTGCAATGCCTTTCCTCTCGTGGAGTTGCCTCTGTTCTTCATTGTTGACCGACCATGTTGTTCGCCTTTCCTCGAGCTCCCATGCTATCGCTCCTTTTTGCCTTCTCCACCCCAGAAAGGTGTGACTCCCTGACTCATGATTGGGCATTTGCACCGCTTGAAAGTAGACGCCCCACCCTTCTGTACTGTGTCTTACATGATTCAAAAAGGCTTAAATGTCTCATACCGCTTTCTCTGGGATACCTTGATTCACAAGACCTCCAAAGATTCTAGCTACACTTCCATGACATTCTCGAACCACCTCGTGGTTTCCTGACATTGCGAGATGGGAAACCAAAAAAATTGGAGAATTCATTTTGTGCAACCGAGAGAGATCAACCTCCCACCGTGGTCGCCAATTGTTTAGTGGTGAAAATTATTCCCCGCCGGTTTTTGGTGATTTGGGTGTGGATGAGGAATGAATCTAAACCTCTAAACAAATGCATCACATGGGTGAGTGCTTGTAGATTCGAAATCAATCTGCAAAGTCCGGCCTAAACCAAGAAATGGTCGCTCTGCATCTGTTTCTGGCCACAGCGAAGGAGATGGGGTTAATCTTAGGAGGGAAGCGAAGAAGGTGTTGAGATTGAAGGTGTTGGCTTGCTTATGACTTTGTAATGGTAAAACCGAACCCAAGGTGGAGGCTATGGGCCTGCTTTGTGGCTAACACTTGGTTTCTGCTTTTTGTCTCTGACTTGCTCTTTTTGTTGGCGGAAATAGTGAGGAGAACCTATTTATACAAGTCGAGCCTTATTCACGCTCTCGTGGAAGTGGGAGGAAGTGGGAGGGATGGAGGATGTGGGAGTTGTGTGTCGGCGCTACACGACCGCTCTCTTGCTCACTTCTCCCCGGTCATCGCTAACCGTCCATAACTTCCTAACACGTTTGTGATGGCGCTGTTGCACGCCGCACGCCGAAAACCGCGCTGCATCATCTCAAGAGATGTATCCCCCGCTTTGACATGATTGATGTTCGAATGTGTGGATCGTGGGGATCTTAAAGATGTATTATTGAATTGAATAACAATTCAGAAGTTGATACTTGTGAAGTATCATGTATATTTTATGCATACGCATCATGGTGTGGTAAAGTGGGATGGCGGTGATGCCCACTGAATCATCAACTCCCCACTGTGGTCAGAGCAACCAAGCCGGTGAAGTTGGACCTGATCGAGATGATCTTGGAGACACTCATCTCACAATTTAATGAATTAGGGCTTTAGAAGAGGCGCGCAAGCATCACTCTTCTCGCCTTGGTCGTGGAACTGGGCATGGGAAGGTTTTGGAAAGGACCGACCAGGGCATGCGTGTAGACAACATACCGGTGTACACGTCCATATCTCATTGTCCCATGAAGGTGCTATCTAGGCCACTCAATTTGACCTAGGCAAGAGGAGTGGTGGAGATCGATTTTGTGATAGGAATT
>JAJJWW010012504.1:0-27588 GCA_023531295.1 Papaver armeniacum
ATTATCTCAAAACTCTCACTAACAAGATGTCACAGAACACTCAAGAGAAGGGAAAAGCCAAAGAAGCATCTTCGACTGCTGATCCTGAAGTCACTCCAATCCATTTAGTAGACGATGATGAAATCCACAAGGCTGCACATAATCCACCAACGAAGGAACCTGCGGGCTTCATCACCCGTGAAGACCTGGAACGCTTCATGGAGGATCGAGGAAAGACAAAACACCATCTGTTCACCGTCATCAACCTCCATATCCCGCTGCTACGCAAAGAATTCCTCTCCCGAGGGGATATACCTCTCCAATGTTCACACTGTACAACAGAACGGGGAATGCTCGAGAACATGTCTCTAGATTCCTGAAAGCACTAGGCAAACATGAGCACAACCATGTCGTCCGTCTGAAGGAATTCTCGCAATCCATGACAGGCCGAGCATACATATGGTACAACAACATTGCACCAGGGAGCATTACTGTCTGGGGAGAAATGGTTAATGCTTTCTACCAAAAATACTTCTTCGTCTCAGAGATTACTCTCTCTGACTTAGGAAGAATGTCTCAGAGGAGCAATGAACATCCGAACGATTATGTGAAGAGGTTCAGAATCCAAGATTTGGATTGTCATGACCCGAATGTCACTGAACAACAACTGGTGGACTTGTGCATCAACAAAATAATCCCGGTCTACAGAACCTTGCTGTAAAATCTCCGATACCAGACCTTTTCAGAGCTTCATGAATCAGCCAAGCGATCAATAATTACTGCTCCGACTTTACTGGAAAGAACAAGAACTGCAAAAGTCGAGGAACCATGAGAAACTCGAGGCAGTGGCAGGTGCCTGATCAACAAAGCAGTACAATCTCTAACCTTCTATGAATGTTGTTGAAGGAAGCAAGAGGAAAGCCGAAGCACAACAACATAAGAATGTTCCTCCAGCGTCTCATCCTACAAAGGCGCCAAGGAAAGACAATCAAACTCGAAACACACAAGCACCAGCACAGCATCAACAGAATGACCAGAAAGAACCAGACTTTCCTTTCCCCATTGAAGAGGTGATCGAGTTATTGGAAGTCTGGATTCAAGATGGTGCGATCAAACTACCTTCTGTTAAGAGAGAACCGACAGAGGAGGAAATGGAGAATCCGCGCTACTGCCGCTTTCATAGGTATGTCAGTCATCCAACAAGTGATTGCGAAACTTTGAAACGCATATTCAAGGAAATGGCCGATTCAGGAGAGCTGGGGACTGAAGGAGTATACAAGAATCCTCTCCCAATCAGAACCTTTACACTCTCTGAACAACCAGTCAAAGAAGCAGTTCAATCGTTGATCGAGCATGTGAAATTGCTCTATCTGTCTAAGGCACAAAGGAAAGACATGTTCACGTACAACACCAAATCACATCGTGTCAGCAAGTCCATCCAGGAAATACTTCCTGAGCCGAAGAGATGTACAACTGGGGACTGCTTACCACAATCAATCTCAGAAGAAACGAATTTGGAAGAATGTTGATCGATGCTGACACCGTCATCAACAACATTCCACTGAAAACCATCAGATCCACAAACATCACTCGATAAGGAGCTACTCATGCTCCCATCTCAATCAGAGACCACGAAGGAACGCTCAGAGATGCTTATGGCTATATCACTCTCAAAGTGAAAATAGGTTCAGCCAGGACAGAAACCAAGTCTCACATAATCAGGAAGATCCAAGATATGACACGATCCTCGAACGAGCGTGGACCCACGCTGAAAAGATGGCTACTGACAAAGCGTCTTAGGTTGCACATCTCTCCAACAAAGAAAGTGAAGATTTGGCAGATGTTCCATCATCAAAGCACTTGGAAGAATTTCGAACTTCGACGAGGTTGAAACAAGAACCTTCAAAGGAGGCATAGACATTCATCAAGAGCTTCCGTACTCAGACAAGTCTCATTCCTCCCATGCCTATGTCATTTATTTCCTCACATGCTATCCTAGCATGGGGACTCAATTCTTCTGGAAACTCTGCTATTGCAAGACGTTATGAATGGAAGCTTCACCGCATTAGTATTTTACCAAGTGGTTGAATCTGACATTTCTACGAATCGGGCACTGAGACATTCATTACTGAGATGATGTCCATGCATGGCAAAAAACACTTTGGGCGTTTCTCCATAGCCTTGCAGGAGTGTCCATGTGTGCCATAAAATCAGAAAGCTCTGATATTTGCACAAGTGTTGAATCCCACTACCGCAACGAAAGGAATGCTGAATTGGTCGAGAAGATACTCATGGTCGAGATGATCAAACCCAAGACATTCGATGCTTAAGGGATATGACGCTTCAATGCTCAAGCATCTACGAAGCCTTCAAATTGTACTCCCAATCAAAGAGTACACCTTGTGCCTCTAGCTTCAGCATAAAAATCTCGACGATGATACGCTGATTCAACGCCAACACGATCAATCGATAATCCATGATAGGACTTCTGAAGCAGATGCAACATCATTCATCAATGGATGCTACAAACTCCTTCAACTCTGCTAAGTGAATGAGAGATGCACTGGGGACTTGATCTTATTGGAAAGATCAATTCAATATGTTTTAATAAATATGATCCATATAACAAGTCATTGCAACCTGATGTGATTCCATGAAACATCATCAAACAAGACCTCTCCACATCACAAACCCCTGCTGAGGAATTTCCTTTCTTTACCGATCACATCCAGAATGAAGACCGGTGCTCCCATCTTCCACAACAACGTCGATTCACTGACGAAGCCAGTTCACAGTAAAGTCATATTGTTCACGAGAATTCGGGCTGATCAGTACACCTTCATCTTGGGAATGCTCAACCCTCCAACTAGTTCGTGAATGTAAAGGCTCACTGGATGGAGGAGCAAAGATTATGTCGATAATCATGGTTCTAGCCTTTTTGGTCTCTGGAGCAACTTCAACCATGGTATCAGCATCAAAAATAATCTCTGGAGGAACACCATCCATGATCTCAACATAAACAAGGATCTCTGGAGCGTAATCAGTCATGATCTCAGTATCTACAACGGTCTTATGAGCAACATCCCGCTTCATCAACTGCCCGTTCTCTACATCCTAATTCCGGAAGTGTTACTCGATGGATCATACATATTCAAACACTAATGATTAATATCAAAATGTGTAGACATGAAAACATGTTAACTTTGGAAGTTTTCCAAAAGATTTCACGACGGACGGGGACAAGCCAAAGTCTTCTACAAGATGTTCTCATCACCTCCGCAAATGAGATACAACACACTTCAGGCCATGGGTTTACAAAAACGTACCAATGAGTGAGGAATAAGACAATACTTCCTCAACAAAAGATGTTCTTCTATATTTGTTCTACAACATAAAAAAATGGCGCATCAATCGGACATACGAGCTGAAAGATATGACCTTTACCGTCAGGACTATGAAATCTGAAAGTTCTGTACGGGATTACAAATGTGCACGCTTCGTTGGCTGACCTCTACAACTCCAAATTGAGTGATTTTTTTCTCATGTGATAACTCAGTCTCTTAGCTTCAAAAGTTAGGTTCAAGCATCGAATTCCGACATCGTATGAGGTTCTTACAGACAGGAGCATACAACATACAAGCAGCAATTCTTAGACGGGATTCATAACTTCCACAGTCGATCGGTGTCCACCAGGTCTTTCCACTAAGTACTTCATCAAGGTACCTACAACTTCGACCACCTAGGTCTTTGCATCAATTTTTCTACCCGGGTCCTCTATCTAGGTCTTTCCGGAAGAAGGTAAAACGAAAGGGAGTGATTTAACAAAATACTGGGGACTGACGGTCCACTGATCATGACGATCAAATTTCACAGTCCAAGACTCGTGGCGTCGGGCTCTCCAGTGCTAATCATTCATCTTAAAAGGAATGCTACCACCGGGACATGCAACCATGGTCATTACATCATCCTCTCTTGAGAGCAACCTCAGTTATGGTCCCGTGACCAGGGTTTCAGAAGTGATGTTTCTACGACTGACAGAAACAAGATGGCACTGCAAGCACCATGCTCATGTATCAATCAAGGGGTCCTGATCTCAAATGAATCAATGACATTAAAATCCTTCACCAACCGTTCAATACACAAGCGAATGGTCTAAAGACACAACAAGAGTTTTTACAACAAGCTCGTCTGAGATGATTTTACACTGTCCCGCACAAAGCAGCGAGCTGGGAGAGATTAATGAATAATCTAGGGAGGGTCATATACCATTATCTTCGTATGGATGTCGTCTACAACATATCCAAAATTCACATCAATTGGATAAATGATCAAAGAGATGTGGACAAAACATTGGACTACACGCCAGCTAAAAATTTTCTGGAAATATCCTGGAAGTTTACTGTTTCGCCTATTTTGGCCCCTAAACATGCTCAAAACTCAAAAATCTTCTTAACTAAATCTTGGAAATTTACTGGGCATGAAAAAAATGGATAGATCGCGAAAATCCGACATCAGACGAAGATTTTACAACGCTTTTACTGAAAGACTGAAGTCTGGATTTTTCTGGTGACGTATTTCGGCAAAATATCTCATTTGTTCATGTGGGTTCTCATTTATTCATCCCCAAATCATCAATTTCATACTTCTTTGAAGAAATTACAGGGGAATATTTACTTGAGGGGTCTCTAAGCCGTTCGGAGGATCAATATTGCTGGAATCACCATTAGTAGCATTATTTCCTTCATTCAGTCCTGGGTTTTGAGAATTCTCCGTCTCACCATTTTCCAAGGAAGAATGAGCATTGTCAATACTTTGTTCATCCATGAAATCTCCTCCTGGATACATCAGCAACAATTATTAATATTTCATTCAAGGAGTGCTATGAACGATTATACGAAGAGGTACTTACATCAACTTCTTCTTCAACGCTCGATTCAGAAACCGTTTGTTCACCAGCAGAGAATTGAAGACCGTCAAGGCTTGATGGAGAAAAATTCTAAAAAGAAATAACAAACCTTGGTCTCGTGATCCTAATTGCACGGGCAGGGAAAAGTCATGACATAAGGAGCTCTAACAACTCATCAAGAAATGACTGGGGACTGCACGTCATTTGCTAACATCCTGTAGTCCTTACTTCTGGGTTCTCCGACCCGAAGACTTTCTTCAATTTCCGTGAAGTCTACATTGATCCGGGATCTCACTACACGATCATCCTGTGATAAAGTTAATGAAATAACCAGGAGTACAACTCAGTATGAAGGATCTCTCACCATCACTCAGAGGTCTCAGAGGTACCATTTCTTGAAGTTGCATCCGTAGAGGTGTCATCTCTGGAAACATCATCTTTGGAAGTGTCATCATGGGAGTCGGTCATTCTTGCAAAGTGGCTGTGATAGATGCATAACATTTCCACTTCAGCACATCATTCATACAGAGCGCAGGATTCAACAAAACAATGAATCATGGAATAAAGATGTTCACATTAGCATCTACAAAAATGGTAACAATCCAACTCTTACCTATTTACAATTTCACTAGATGTAGTGATTATAATGTCAGAATTTCGAAAAACTTGCTCGTTCCTTCAAACCTGCAAAGACGAGCAAAATTCATTATTCAAAATCATGACTTGATTTTCATAAAACCGCGAACAACCCATTTAAATTTTACTGTGTGAACATTCACTGGTTTTTCAAAAATTAGATAGATGTCCATTCTTACAATTGTGAAAACTCACATGCAGACATTATTTCACCATGTATAATTGTCTACTTTCAACAATTGTTCAAAATCAAAACATTGATTTTACAAAAAATATATTTTAACGTGAAACTCACGTAGAAAAATATATATATATATATATATATTTGGCTCCCCCGCGTGAGCATCTGTCTTTGAAGTGAGTATATTTTCAAAAATTTCTGAAAGCTCACATATCGAAAATAAAAAATTTCATGAAAGCTCATGGACTACTAACAGACGCACGTCTATTCAAAAAAAAAAAAAAAAATTCTCTCGTACGAGCATCCACCTTTGAAACGAGAGTTTATTCCACTTTGTGAAATATCACATATTTAAAAAAAAAAAATGGTTTTCGTGAAAGCTCATAGACAAAATTTTTATCATTAGACTCAGGTCTATTTTGTTTGTTTCTTAAACTGACGAACGGACGTCTGTTCCTAAAACAAGGATTTCCTTTTTTGGGCTCGGTCTCTCAAATGCTAACCCGACCAAAACCGGACGTCCGATCGACCAAATCAGCAGTGCCTCATCTCTTCGTGCTCACGGGATGACGCTCTATCATACTATCAGGGTCCTTACCTGAGCATTTGCTTGTACATGACATCATTGGAGCAAATCGAGGATTCTGAGAACACCTTTGTACGACTACAAAATCACCATCTAATGCTTACTGCGGAACATGACTGTCCCTCACTAATTAAGCAGTGGACTTAATGTTGATGGTGGATTTTCGACAAAGGTCAAAATTGTAAATTCATGATACTGCATGTTTCTGACCCGACTTCGAGAACGCATGTGATGATTCATATTTTACGTTCCGTGAACCATTTCATGAGCTCTCATTGAGTTCCTCTCAGAGCCATGATGAATATGATTCTCGAAAGGCCTCCCACTAGCTGAGCGTTCGATGTTGCGCATTTCATCATGACCTATATGTAGAATAACATGATTGGGCGGTCCTCCTACATAATTGTTTGTTGAGAGGGCTTAACGCCTTCAGGACGTCGGCGATACTCGATGTTCCCTGACTACATAGAGACTCCTCTCTACATAGAAGAAAGATTGAGCGGTCCTCCTACATAATTGTTTGTTGAGAGGGCTTAACGCCTTCAGGACGTCGGCGATACTCGTTGTTCCCTGACTATGTAAAGAGACCGTGTAAAGATTCAGGCGGCTCTCCTACATAATTGTTTGTTGAGGGGGATAAACACCTTCAGGACGTTAACAACGCTGCACGATTGTTCCCTGACTATGCACCTTTCAGAACGAGTATGATGCTTCAACTATCTCATATCTCGATTCTACAATAGATTAATTCTACCGTGAAATTCGCCACTGAATTCCTAGAAAATAATATATTATATCTCATTACTCTGTTCCATGAATCCCCGGCTGACTCCATGGATTAGTAATAGATAACCAATTCATTTCATTACCCCGTTACCTGAATTCCTCGGATGAATTCATGGTTTAGTAATAGATGCACAATCCATAATTATTGCTCTGTTCATGAATAATTCTCCGCTAAATTTCATGAATTAGTAATAATTACTCAACAAGCGGGCATCTGGACTATCACCGAGTAAGCCCAAATAAAATGGTGCATGTGTACTCAACAATGATGCACGAACGAGCACCCAAATGCACGAACGAGCATTCGAAAATATGGACAAATGAGGAATCCTACACAAAATAGGAGAGAGAAAATAATAATAATAAAGAGGCGCCTAGGGACCGGGCCCACCGGCCGGCGGCCATGCCGCCGTGGCCGGTCCCCCACGCCTCTTCCTTTTATTTTTCTTATTTTATTTATTTTCATGAACTCATGAAAACTCATTCATTCAAGCAACTTTCCTTGTTTGAGAAAAACTCACGGTTTCTCCATATTTTCACGGTTTCATGAAAAATAATAAAATAGGGAAGGTGTTGCGAGACCGGGCTACCTAGCCGGTCGACCATGCCCTAGCCGTGGCCGGTCCCACACCTTGCAATCCCTTATTTTCATAATTATTATTTCCTTCATCTCATGAAACTCCTCCGTTTGAGCAAATATCATGGTTTCTTCATATTTTCTCAAATTTTGCTTAAACCATGAAAAGCCTAAAACTCAAATGGTCACATGACCGACTAGGCTACTCACGCAAATATTAAAATATTATTATTTTAATATTTTCCAAATTTTGATCAAACGAGCAAAGTCCTACTTGCTCATTCGAGCGAAATTAAGAATTTCAGTCAAAGATCGAACTCTTCTGAAAATCCAAAATATTGCTCAAACGCACACCATAAAATACCGAGACTCTCAGGACTGAGACACGGACATTATGGTGACACGCGCATGCTTCCTTGACCAACCAAGGCCGGCCCTAAGGCTTGCAAGGAGCCGGTCCCACACATTCTTATAATTTTGACTTAATTTGCTCAATCGCTCATATTGGGTCCAAACTCTTTCCAATTAACTTGGAATTTGCTCAATCGACCATCACCTGGTCCCACACCACCAAGAGCCGGTTCTATACTCCCTTGGCCGGTCCCTCACTTCTCCATAATTAGGTTTTATCACTTAATGCTCAGACGAGCATTATTCTAATAAATGGTCAACACCAGCATTTGATTATTCTTTCACCAACCGGTCAACTAAGGACCCTGATGCACGCTCACTCGAGTACTTGGGCACCACATCGTCTTCCATCATCCCATGTGGTCGGTCCCTCCCTCACTCATGACCTATTTTCAGCAATTCATCAATTGACGAACAATTGATCAAAAATTAGGGTTTCATACAAATGCTCCACAAATCATCATTCTGAGCAAGTTCAAACACTAATAAATTTATGTTGATCCAGCAATCAACATCTGGATTAATGATATAATATTTGGTAGTCTACCAATATTTTAATTAACATTTTATTGGTCACGTCACCAATAAATAGTTCGTCGAATTGAGCAATACTTGCTCAGTTGCTCGAATATTGATCCAACTATCAATATTCAGTAATTCGTCGAATTGAGCAATACTTGCTCAGTTGCTCGAATATTGATCCAACTATCAATATTCAGTAATTTATCGAATCGATGCTCAGTTGCTCGAATTTACAATATTTGCTCAGACGAGCAATATCTAAGAACTTCCAACATGTTCAAACCATGAATCATTGAGCATTCGATCACTCATGCTCGATTCAACAAAACTTAGACTCACCATCTAATAAGTCAACGACTGACTAATCAAATACACGTCTGCTTCGCAGACTCCACGTTCGTGAGACATCAATCACGTCACATAGGGGGATATTACTTAGAGCTTTGGTCTTGCGGCCTACGGCACGTGTGTTCATCCACAATGAGAAATGTGAGTAAGTCGTGCAAACGGTTGAAGCAGTTGGCAAAGTAGTGGGTGGACGATTAACCAAGTTTCCGCACGACATGGAACTGGTTTTACCACGATCTCCCACTCTTTCACTCATGAAACCGTCATACTTACTGGGATCAATGTGTTCGCTATCCTGACAATATAAATAAGTTCTGAACTGATGACTAAAACAATCAACAATCGTCTACACACAAGTTCTCTCGACCAAACTTATTTACACATATTTGCAGAAACCTTCAACACATCCACAATCCTTGATCATCATTGATCCCACAATTCTCAGCTTCCCTCCTACAGATCAACCCATCTCCCTCTTTGTGACCGAATTGACTCTGGAATGGCCATTGACTTGGTTTAGGTCGGAGTCCTACAGATTGATCTCTCAAACTCAAAGCACTCCCGTGCAGTGCATTTGTGTGAGGTTAAGCAGTTTTCCCGGTTCGACGAGTCTCGTCCGAACCGTCGTCTCCTCAATTCCTTGAAAACCAGCAAATCGTTTTTCCCCATCTACACAAGTGATCCTATTTTGTCTTTACTCAATATGTCCAATAAGTTTTCGGTATTACCCTGAAATAGGGCTCGTATGTAGAACCATCCAAGTCACTACTAGCATAGTACGTATATTACCCTACTATATGTACTACATACAGGGGCGGAGCCATCCCAATACAAGGGTGTGCGCTTGCACCCCTGCGTAGCTGGTTCAAAAGCCCATTTTAGGCCCAATAGGAGAAAAATTTCTACATCTAAGCCTATTTTTGCACCCCTAATTTTTTTTTCACCCAATAACAAATTTTGTACCCCATAACAAATTCTTGGTTACGCCCCTGCTAGCATAGTACGTATTTCATTAACATTTCTACCGGTAGAATTCAAACCCTCAACTTAGCATAGTAACTATTTCACTAACATTTCTACTGGTAGAGTTTAAACCCTCAACTTTCAGTTAACTCCAATACGTTGGTTAATTTGTTTCATTTAGACTTACTAGTCTCCCTGCGTGAAACGAGTTTGAGCTCCTTCGGTTTGTGTTTCCCTGGCCTAGTCAGTCCATCTAGAATGTGATCCCACAAAAGTGAAGCAAACAAAATAATTAACTCCAAGTCCACAATTGTTGAATTTCATGGGACATGTAGACACGATTATATTAGAAAATGCCAAATGACTTTCCTAGCTACCCACCATATTTTATGCGAAACAAAGACTATGCTTTTGCTTTCCCGGATTATAATTACCAAAACACCCACAAAATGAAGCTACAAATACCCATCTAAGTTCTTCATAAAACTCATCAACTAAACCAGCAAGTAGAAAAAAAGACCACATTTCTTCTACGACCTTTTGTTTTCAAACTTCTCTTATTGTTCAGTAAGTATGGGTATTGTCACTTTCAATGAAGAACTCCACTGCCCTGTTTCAGCTAAAAGGATGTTTCACGCCTTGTTCGAAGATGACCACAATTTGATCCCTAAGATCATGCCTAACGTCAAAAGTGTCGATTTTATCTCCGGTGATGGAAGTCCTGGAAGTATTAACCAAGTTAACTTCGTCGATGGTAAGTAGATACTAGTTCTTTTTTTCTTTTTTGTACAAAACTATACATCATTGCATCTTCGATTTGGTGTCGATCTATATAACTAATCAGTTTGCTGTGAAAATGGTTGCAGGACATCCAGTGAAATTTGTGAAGCATAGGTTGGACAAAAGAGACGCAGCAAACTACGAGTGCAACTACACCGTGATCGAGTCCGATACCTTCGGTGACAAGGTTGAATGTGTTGCTAATGAGGTTAAGTTCCAGGATGCACCTGATGGAGGATGTATCTGCAAGATTAAAAGCTGCGTTCACCCAAAGGGAGATGCTGTTCTTGACGAAGAACATTTGAAGGCTGGTCATGGAGGATACATGGCTAAGTACAAAGCTGTTACTGACTACCTCGTCGCAAACCCTGATGTCTATGCTTAAATGAGTTCACAACTTTCCGATCCTTTTTTTCCTATATATATAAATCTGCTTAGTAAAAATTAAGTATGGATTGGAGAGTTAGTGTGGATTTGTGTGTGTATGTTTGAGTTTGTTTATCCTCTACGTCCCCCTCGTACACGTATGTGTGTAACTTGGTATGCAACTATGTACGTCAGCTCAGCAATTAATAAAAACGGATATTACTATTATACTCTGCATCATATCTTAGTTATTTAACAAATCAGCATTTAAACTCAGTTGACCATAGCCGTTGCCGGAATCCATTGCCCACATTGAATGTTAGAAATCAAACTTTTCTTATTTTGGGTTTCATTTTTCACATGGCAGGTTTAATAGTACATAGGCATGGTAAAGTACGGCCAACACTAGCATCTTCCGAGAAATGGGCCGGAGAGACAAGGTTCACAAACTAGTGGTTCACCGTTCACCTAAACAACTTTTCAAGACATACAAAATAGCCCATTCCTAAGCTTGCCAAGAAAAAATGTAGAAAACGAGCAGATTCATGGCCAAAAAAAAGTCAACTGTCACCACTTGCCTACGGACCCATTGACTGTTTTCAAGTCTATTTTCACATAAATTCAATTCAAGTAAATGTAAACATTACAAAACTTGCAAACTGGAAACAATTGGGGACCGGGGAGGAACCGGGATAGCTTAGCAAATATTCCCTCTGTTTTTAGAAAAACAGATACTTTCACTTTTTCACCAAATTGAAAAAGTGAAAGTATCTCTTTTCTAAAAACGGAGAGAGTATCATTTGTCCAACTCGAAGTAAATACATTTGGTTATTTAAAAGGAACAATGTTACAACAGATAAAATAAAAAATAATCAGTAAAAGGGATATTTTTTATTTTTTGATCCATTTAGTTGGTGGGATATACTGATATACTCTCTGTGCCGCGTCGACAAAGAAGAGGTTAAAGTCAGTTTTACTTTAGTTTGTGCTATTACCGTAATAGCATTACGTACCTTTTATGATATTTTTCTTTAAATATTAGAGGTGTGATTCAACGACTTAAGTTAGATATTATTGTAGTTCGGTGGATTAATGAGTGAGACCTTAAAGGTGGTGGATAATCTTTCTTCGTCTTTTCTTCACATACGGCTGCTCTATGGATCGAACAAATATTAACATACAACACTAAAAGTTTGTCCTTTGGTTTGAAAAAAAGCTTGTCGATATCATTAACATTTTACCATGACGTCCCGTGCTTATCTTCCCTATGAAAAAACAAAAGAACAAGAAACAATACATTTTGTTGTTTATGATGCTAGTGCTACTTAGGAGATTCAGAGTAGATCTTTCAATTAGTATCACCGGGTCGTGAAAGTCCTGGTCAGGATTTGAGACTAGACATCACGGTCATTGCACATCAAAATCAATATGTATAATTCTTTTCTTCCAAAAAAAATATGTATAATTCTAGAAGGCCTAGTACGGTCCATTTCATAACTGCGCCTTAAAAAATAAGTCTTCAACATTTTGAAAGTTTGAATTGAATGGCCAAATTTTATAACAAATATACTGACATAACGCATTTGAAGTTTGAACAACTTAGACCCCATGGGATGCAATTTGATTTTCACTCTATAAATACACATTATCCGATCTTCACTAACTCATCAACTAAACTCGCACATTGCATTCCTAAAACCTTCACTTTTTCTGATTTGAAATTTAGTTTGGTCTTACTTGAGGATTTGGTAATCTAACAATATGCCTGTTCTCACTTACACCGATGAGTTTGCTTGCTCTGTAGCCCCTCATAGGTTGTTCCATGGATTATTCATGGATGCCCACAATTTGATTCCTAAGATCATGCCAGTAGTCAAGAGCGTCGACTTTGTCTCAGGAGATGGTGGACCGGGAAGCATTCAACAAGTTAACTTCGTTGATGGTAAGAACATACTTGTGACCACCCTTTCATTTGAATGGTACATATGAGTTTTTCTTTTAGCTCTATGGATGGTACATAGAAGTTGATTTTCAATTTTGTTTTCTGTACACCAACCAGGATATCAAATGAAATACTTGAAGAACAGGTTAGACTTCAAGGACAAAGAGAACTGTGCGATAAACTATACCGCGATTGAATCGATTTCTTTGGTGACAAGATCGATTGCATTAGCAATGAGGTTAAGTTCGATGCAGCCCCTGGTGGTGGTTCAAAGTGTACCATAAAAACAATTGTTTGCCCAAAAAGGAGATGTTGTTCTTGATGAAGAAACAATGAAAGCAGGGAAAGAAGGGCATATGCAACAATACAAAGTCTGTTATAGCTCATCTTATTGAGAACCTCGCCTCTATGCATAGTTTGTGACCGTGTGCATGTATACCCCATATACTACTAGTTTATTGTGTGCATCTTATGTGTTGTAACTGTGGTGTGGCTTATCCTCAATAAGATGAAAAAATGTAAAATGTATGGAAAAAACAATGTTATTACTCGGTATCATTTTGAGTTTTATTATAATAATCCTGGAATCATCCCTGAAACGCAACCTGGCAGTCTTGTAAAATCTCGATTTCCTATGTTGTGATTGTAAGGATAATGGATTTATGATGTATTTTTTCGAATGGTAAATGTCCGCTAATTGAATTGGTTGGGTATTGTACTGATTTGTCAAGATTCAGATCTTTCTATTTCTATTATAGAACAACATTCAGTTTGGACGGGGGGAGAAGAGAGAGAGAGAGTTTCTGCAAATTGGCGATCTTAACTCAGTCAACTCGTTCCTATTTTCACAGTCATTCCATGATTATTTGATCGAAAAATCTCTTTTCATACATTTTGTTTTGTTATGTAATTTAGTAAAATGTTAGATATGTGTTAAGAAACTTTAAAGCCGTGGATTTTTGAATTGTATAAACTCAATTTATCTTTTCGTAATATTTAGTTATCATAAATTTTTTGAGAAAAGAAGTTCTAACTCCTTTATCTCTTTCCTAATGTGTTTACAGATTGTTTCCCCTATAATGGCGTTTGTTATTTTTACAAAGGTGTTTAAAGAGTTTGCTCTGTTAGCTGAATTGTTTGTTGAAGTTGAAGTGTTTCCATTGATCCCTAAGATTGAAGTGTTCCTACTCTCTCAAGACCGATTCGCAAAAACTCAAAGGAAAAAACAGAAAAGAAAGATCATAAAAAAAAAAGAAATTTAAATTTCAAAAAATTAGCCATAATCAGAGAAACGGTGCCCGCGTTTTACTCATTCTGTTAATAGCCAACCATTCACTTACCAGTATTAAGTTATATAACAACCGTATATTGCATTTACATAATATCCATGCATCTAAATACATACATGCAAAAGAAACCTCTAATCTTGTTAACCAATTTCCTTTAAATACCTATATCCCTTTACACCTAGAAACATCATCCTCAACAAACCATCCAACAAAGGAAATGGCAGCCGAGAATAATAAGCAAGTTCTTGAATTGGCGTCCAAGTTTAATCAACAAGCGCTCTATTTGAGAGATGTAACAGAAACAACAATCCAAATAGGAGAAGACGAAGAAACAAAAATAGAGGATGAATGGGCTGCTTAGTTGGTATGATTATCTTGGAATGAAAATGGTTTTCAAAGCAAATCGAGAATCATTTCAGGTTTACATGGCCATTCATTACGAAGATGAAGTAAATGTGATGGAACTTGATACTAACATAATGACTTTCAAGTTCAAGGATAATGATACTCTCAAAAAAGTTTTTGTAAGCAGGCCTTGGAGCATTAATGGTAATAACTTGGTTATTATGCATGGTAATTATTCTGAAACAATTTATCAGGATTTGGAATGGAACAAGCAATGTTTTTGGATCCATTTGAAGAAAATACTTCCAGAGCACATGAATATTTTTGTAACAAAAATAGGAAAAGTGATCAGGCAAGTGATAGGAATAGAGCCAAATGATGCTATACCGGTAGATAAGGATGGTGTCAAAGTATGTGTCATCATTGATATCAATGACCCACTAAGGAGAGGTGAAAAGACGAGGGTTCCCAAATACATCACAATCTTTTATTTATCAACATATAAGTCCTCTACCGAATGTGATCGTCTATGGAAAAAGTTGAGACAATACAACATATTCGGTTCACACTTTGTGTGATCGTTTATGGATACGAGATCCAGACAATACAACAACAAGATCACTTGTGTGATAGACTATGGATACAAGATCGATACGATACGACAACAAAGTGTGTACTTGATAATAGGTTCGGTAAAAACCGAAACTCTATAGGATCAATATCAAGTATTACGGAGTTAACGTACTTGTGTATTTTACTTAATTATAATAACAATTATAATGCGGAAAACAAAGTAAAAGACACAACAAGATTTTGTTAACGAGGAAACCGCAAATGCAGAAAAACCCCAGGACCTTGTCCAGTTTTGAATACTCTCAGAATTAAGCCGTTATACAAAATATAATACCAACTTCCTATAGTTGAAACCAAGTTCCCTCAGTATCCAGGCGCCTTCGACTTCTAGAGTCACGCACGTGAATATCGAGTCCTTTGGATCGTATTCTAAACATCAAAGGAATAAAATGTTTGGTAACCACTCTAATCAATCTTGCTAGAACATAAGATGAGTTATTGACAAAGGCTCTTATGTTTACTCTAATAAACTCCTTCATGTGGTTATATCAATCTATCCAATGACTACCAAAATAATCAAGTTTAGATTCACACTCAATCGATATAGATCTCAAAGAGAAATTATAGAGAGTTGTTGATCTCACACAACTAATCAATCAGATCTATCAAACATAAACTAATTCTAGTTGGATCCAAGCCGATCAAGGTTTCTGCACTAAATCCACAAGATACGAAAACTAATAAGAATTCTTCTTCGTCTTCAAATCCCCTATCGCCTTCAAAAACCTACACAACAACACTTGAATCCTCTTGTGATCAATCACACACAGAACGAAGTCTGTTAACAATGGATATCACAAAATGTATTTAGATCTAACAACAGTTCTAAAGATCTCGTCGATACTTTGATCTAGTCTGAGTGAATCTTATATCTGAAGAGAAGATTCTCAATAATAAACAAACTATGTGAAATCAAAGTTTCAACAACCGTTAGTCAATCAAATCAATAATCGAAAACTACAATAACAATGCAATTATCTAGTTTCCCACCAACGGTACTCGTATAGATTCTTGATCCCACGGAAGTCTTTAAACGAGCGGTCTTAAGAGATTTCACCCAATTAGGATACTTTCCTCTCTGAATAGACGGCTCCACCAGAAACAACAAGAAATGAAGTTTGCTTGTCTCTTACGATATTCTTATCAAGAATACATAACACAGTTTGGCTAAGTTTGCCTATGTAACTGGTGGTCTAGATTTGTCTAGAGAAAAGATAAATCTATGGTCAACTTAAATATTAATTAGTATAAGTGTTTTATTAATTGGTGTCTCATTTATTTCTCATAATAAATGATTTATGAATTTTACATCATAAATGTCCCTTAATTAATACATTAATACATATTCCCATCAATAAATAATTTTGATAAATATTAGTGGTGGCAGTGGTAGTAAGTAGTATGTGATGGAAGCGGTGGCGGGTGTTAGTAAGTGGTAACATTAGTTTTGGTGGAAGAAATAGTGACGTTGGATGGTTTTAATGGTGGTGGTATTGGTTTTTTCTTTTTGAATCAAAAATAATAATAAAAAATACATGACAGGTAACATTGTATTGTAAAAAATATAGTTGGTTGTTTTAGACACGGTTAATAAAGGCGGTTAACAAATATTTCGGGGATGATACCAAATCATATAAGACAAAATAATCATGATCGTTGGATCAAATGGTACCACTGCTATCTTTGGTAACCGTTCGTACGCATGGTTTTCAGTATTAACAAAAAACATATAGTTGAATAAATTAATTGACGATCTAATTTTGCTCAACCTAAACTTTATACATGACGTATGGGTTTAAAAGTTATATAAGTGCGCCCAATATTCTACGAGGTATGGGCAGTGGTGGTGGTGGAGAAAGAAGTGATATCTGGTGGTTTTGTGGTACTGGCAGGTATTGATGAGTAGTAATTGACTATGTTAATTATTTTTTTTACTACAAAAGAGTAACACTATAAAGTAGAAATGTAGTTTATCATCTTAATGCTAAAATAATCTCGGTTAAAATACATGACAATTTAAAAAAACACTTGGATGTCACGTTATATAATAAATACTAAAAATTACATATTTAGTATCAAGATTTCTCCCTCCAATATATAAATCTACAATTGCATTGAGATCCCGTAAGCGAGCGCGTGCTGGATCTTGAATGATAATGAATATAATGAAACACTCCCTCTCGGTTTCTCCAATGAAAACCGAAACCTTATAAATAAAAAATCGATCGAACAACACTTAGATGGAGCGCATCACCACCAGTGTAAACTTCTATGAATTGCTACATACCCAGCGAAATTTCTACAGATTAATTTGGTGATTTCGTCCTACCGTAATTTTTAACAAGACATGCAATTAAATTTCTAATAGTGATTTTAAAGGTATTTAATAATTACAAAATTCTCTTATAAGTTTTGTTTATGCAAGTATTGAATTAACTTGGGTTCTTTCATATTTTGATGTTACGTTAGATAATTTTTAATTTGAATACATGTTTGGCTAACAGAATTTGATACATATAGGTATTCTCTTTGTAACACTGATATTAGTCTCTCATTTTTTCCGGTAGAATTATGTTTCGATCCCGAATTTGTAGACATAATTTGACTAATGTTGGGGTATTTATTTAATCTCAAGGCCGATTAAACCCAGTGTGTGTTCGATGAATTGAAGCCGACAGAAATTTGTGTCTGCTCTACTTTGAAACTAATAATTTTTCTTCAGAAGGTTAGTTGAATTTATGTATATACAAATATCAATATGACTATGTTATTTATTGCTCCAACTTACTTGAATAACAATAGATGTGATAACGTCACTCATGCACTACTTAGCATAGTTGGTATGAATTTTTTTTATCTACAAATTTCTTCAATTTTATGTTATCAATATGATTGAGGAAGAATCTTACACATGTTCTGATTTATTTTTATAAGTTGATTTTTTCAGCTCACACATGTATATCTCAGGCTTCCAATAGCCAAGGCTTCTTCATTTTCATAACTCCCACATTTGCAAAAAAATAATAATAGTTTTTGTCTATATTATGGAAAATATAATGGGTTTTTGCTTCACTCCGTATTCATAAACGTCATGGAGTTGGACATGCGGTTTAGGTATATGTACTGCTAGATAAAATATTCTTTTAGAAATTTAAAATTGCGGTAGGATGGAATAATAAATGGGAAAAATATTTAAAATTTTTTCATTTCATGTGGGGACAACATTATTACTCCAGCCAGATAATAAATCGAAATAACATGCTTAAGTAAAATAAAAAGATCAGGTAACCCATTATTTTTCTGCTCAAAACCTATTTGAATATCAAAATAGTTACCCACGAAAAAATAAAGCAAGACAAATGTGAACACTATCGTATTAGAGACAAAACATTCCGTGCCGTTACGGCACGGGTTAAGCCCTAGTGTATTTATAAACCAAGGTTGTTTGGACAACAAGGAAATTCCAAAACTAAAAATATTCTCAAGATATGCATTAAAGTACCTAATTTCGGTTTTCCTATTTCCACTTAAATGCCAAACCTATATTTCCGAAAACTCTCATGGAGAACTTCTATCATTAGTCTAGCACATTGACTAATAATATTTTTCAGAGGATATGCTTTAATTACTAGTAATTAAAACATATATAATTTAATGAAAATCATAATTAAATGCTTTTCAATTTTTCGGACCAATGATCACCTTGAGTATCAAAGAATCTTTTTGAACAATAAGCGATAGGAGTTAATGGTCATGTTCAAAGTATGTTGATATCTTTACACATCAAATCCTAATTCCGAAAACTACACAAGTTCATGAAGAAAATATGTAATTCATGGAAAAACGGATTTGCATCTTGGAATCGGTTCTACCACACTTCCAAATAAGTTTAGAATTGATTCTACCAGAATTCCAAGACTACTATGTGATCGGTCAAACCAAGTCACAATGGTTAGTTGTGATCGGTTCTACCAAGTCACATACATGGGTTCAGATCGGTTATATCAATCACATGGATCGGTTCTCCTAAACATGGTACCTACTTGTGATCGGTCATACCAGTCACTAGGATCGGTCATACCAATTACAAGGATCGGTCACACCAATTACCAGATCGGTCATACCAATTACAAAGATCGATTATACCATCTCATGGTAATTACTTAGGATCGGTTACACCAATTATCAGAACCGGTTATACCAAATCATAAGTCTAGGGATTGTGATCGGTTATACCAAGATACATAACCTGAGTTAAGATGGGTTCTAACAACTCACACATATTGGTCATCCAAATAATATGCAATGAATAGCCATACCAATATACATATTGATTTCCCTTTCAATTCATGAAACAAGCTCACAAACCTACTTCCTTTAAAAAAATGTAAAACATTGTTTCCTAGGATGAAATCTTCATTATAAACCCATACACATAATCATAAAACTATATACAAGATATGTCGATGTCATATTTACGAAGTTCAAAAGATAAGCGTTATACTTCGTAATATAATTCCTTAATACTATGACCATACTATTATGATCATGTTTATCTACTAGAGTATTATTTACAAGCTTTGCATGTTATGTTTTCAATATAGCATGACTTGAAAGATACATTAGGAATGGAAACAAGTTTAAGTTGATATTACTAACCTCAAGTGGAAGGATGATGTCGTCGTTGTAGTCGTTACTTCTTCTCATTCTTCAGGTCTTCAGAGTAATACTTATATGTCTCAACATTCCTAGACTTTCTAGTCTAACCTAAACGAAGTTAACTCTAGTATTTAATCAAGCGACTCTAGATGAGTTTTGATACTAAAATATGACAACCAAACTTGAAATACCAACGCTTGGTGGGTTCAACCGATCTATGCTCTAACAAGAGGTGTTATCGAAAAGAAGAATGTTGTATGTACACGATGGATAATTTTTTTAATGAAAAGCAGCCACACAATATCTGTCCTAGCTGCTTCATTTTAAAACGTACTAAAGGGGCATGTTCTGCGGTTGCTGAAATTCTCGTTAAAGCTTATAGCAAACCATATTTTTTTTAGAGTTAACAACACTCTGGGAAAAAATAAGATCATGGAAGGCACTTCTGGTGGTACAGTTCCAAAGACCCAACCAAAGAACATTTTCAAACATATTCATTTTGTACCTCCAAAAGATGACATTATGATTTCTCTTGTGGTGATAGATATTCACAAATGGAATATAATGAAATACTAGCAAGACTTTGTAAAAGGCTTATAAATGAAGATTCACAAGTCGGTGACATTGCAGACTCTTCACCATCTCATTCAACAAACATCCCTATCACTCATCTTGCTGAGGATCAACTGGAAACACAAGCTATAGAAAGAAACACACTAATGGGGAAACATGATGGCAACAATAGAGGGGAGAAGAAGGTATATCCTACAAAAAACCCGCTTAATTTCAATTACCTGCATCTTATATTTTTCACGCAATATTTATCTTATTCTCATTGGCTTAAATTCTCCCCTACTGCTGTTTTGCATTGTTTTCCTTTTAAAATTTTTTTTTGGCAGCATGAAAATTCTATCACGGAATGTTTGTGGATTTCTAAACAAACAACCATAAATCACATTCACATGCTCATCAGAACCCAAAACCCAAACATTATCTTCTAGTCTGAAACTAAAAATCAGTAAAAAAAAGAATGCAATACTTGCTAACAAGATATAAATATCCTAATATCATTTTCTTCAACCTTATTAGTTTGTTTGGTGGTCGTTGTCGTCTCTAGAAAGATAACATTGATTTTTAGGTCATTGATAAACAGTTTAACATGATTGGTTTGCAGCTTTCCATTGAGCAAGACCACGTTATACGTACATACGTCAAAACAATCCCAACATCCCACCCAATATTAATATTTTCCGAAATGAATGATATCCTTTCGGTAAAAAAGTTGCAAACATCAAAAGGACTTACTAACTAACTGAGCTACATGCCATTCGAAAAAGTTTATACACATTTTCATTGGAGAAAAAAAAAGATAGTCAGAATGATAACTTAATTAATTATCTAGTTAAGCTTGATAGTCAGAATGATAGCTCAACGATCACTTGCTTGTATGAAGCCCTTAATGATATTGACCAAAACAAACAATGGAGTCATATGAGAAAAGACTAACCTACAGTAATCCATGGGTTGTAATAGGTGACTTAAATTTCATTTTTCATAGGGATAAAAAGAAAGGTGGCAATCTACCTAGTCAATCTGAGATAGATGCCAATAATCTCTTGTTGAGTAATAATAATCTTATTAGCATGCATTATATTGGGTATCCTTTCACTTGGACAAATAAAAAGAATGGAGAGGAGATGATTTAGAAAGACTTTATAGAGTTAATAAGGCTTGGTTTAGACACTCTAGTTGTTGTTGTTGGCAGTAACCAATGCCCAATTATGTTGTTAACCAACAAGCTTGAGAAAAATACTAAAAAACCCTTTGGAGTTAATAAGGCTTGGTTTAGATACTCTAGTTGCTCTGAACTCATAAAAGCTGAATATAATTTTCTTCATAATGGATCTGATGCATACGAGCTGGCTAATTGTCTTAAAAACATAAATCATAGACTTAAGCACTGGAATTATCATCATTTTGGTAATATTAAATCTTAAATTGCTAATCTTGAGTCTTAGCTTTCTGATCTTACTAGATATGCAAATCACCAAAATAACAACATACTTAATGAATTAACTTAAAGACAAATACTGGTATGAGATTGAAGATGAAAATACTAGTATGAGATTGAAGATGATTTCTGAAGACAAAAAGGTAAGGATGATCATTTATGATTGGATGATAGGAATACTGCTTACTTCCATCAAAAGGCCAATTTTAGAAGACAAAAAACTCAAATAAAATCTTTCCAAAACAACTTCGGAATATGGCTTGAGGATATGAGTGACATAGAAAGCGAATTGCTGAGACATTTTTATATGAGCAAGAACTCTACTCCCGCTAGTCCTGATATCTTTCTCGATAATGTTCATGCTAGTATTACTGAAATTGACAATTCCATGTTGATTGCTTTACCTATTGTTGATGAAGTTAATAAAGTTTGATATGAAATCATGGACAACACCAGAACTAGATGGATTCCCTCCAGGTTTTTATCAACTTACGTGGGAGACTGTTGCTCCTGATGTTGCAAAAGTGGTTCAAGCTTTCTTTAATTCACACCGTCTCCTTAAACAGCTTAATCACAACTTTACCACTCTCATTCCTAAGCACGACTGTCCTAAAGGTGTTGTAGACTTCAGGATCATTAGTCTATGCAATGTGTCTTACAAAATTATATTTAAACTTCTTGCTTCTAGGCTAAAGAATTTTTCACCTAAAATCGTATATCCATCTCAAACTAATTTTTTGTCTAATATATTAATTCATGACAATATCGTTATTGCTCATGAGCTCATTCATAGTATGAAAAAGACTAAACCTAAGGATAGTTGTGTTGCAATTAAGTTAGACATTGAAATGACGAGGGTACCAAGTACACCACAATCTTTTCGTTATCAACCTATAAGTCATATACCTTGCGTGATATAATATAAACATACTGTCAAGAAGATAGCAACCACAAGGTATACACTTGGTATATAATTACTAGTTCAAAACCAAACCTTAACTATAGGGATCAACCCAAGTGTTTGAAATTAACGTACAAGTGAAATTACTTTAATTATAACTTAAATAAATTATAATGCGGAAAGTAAAGTAAAAGCACACAACAAGATTTTCTTAACGAGGAAACCGCAAATGCAGAAAAACCTCGAGACGTAGTCCAGTTTTGAATACTCTCAGAATTAAGCAGCTATACAAAGACACTACCAACTTCGTATAGTTGAGACCGCGTAAACTACCCCTAGTTACCTAGTTTCCTCACTATCCCTGCCCCTACAACCAATCTGGACAACGCACATGAATCCTACGATAGAAACCACTATCTTAAGTTTCTCCAGCCTCTCTGAAGACTTTAAGCACTCAACCCTTTCAATCGTCTTCCAAATAATAAATGAGTAATCTGTTTGGTAACCACTCTCATATCTCAGGAAATTAACCAGAGATATGTTGTTGAGCGTGACAAAGGATTTTCTGCTTCAAATAAATTAAACACTTTTGTCGGTTTTAGATCTTCCAAGATATGGATTAAAAAGTTAGTAGATAAGAACTACACATGCATTCCTTTCACTTAGAGTAAAAAAAATAAATAAGAAATGAAAATATACAGGAAAAAATTGATAGAGTTATAGTTAACCATAAATGGATGGAATTTCTACCTAATAAATCTATTACAAAACATTTAACTAGAGTTGTCTCGGATCATGCCCCCATAATGCTGGAAACTCTTCCAACAGGGGAAAAAAGGAACTAGACCCTACAAATACATGAAATGCTGGAGGGAACATAAAAATTATAGTAACATGATTGAAAATTCTTTAAAACAGACTAGAAACAATAACAATAAATCATATAGTAGAATTAAGAAGCTAGAAAATGACCTCAAGATTTGGAACAAAACAAAATTTCGTAATATATTCAAAAATATCTCAAATATTGTTAATAAAATTGAATCTGAAAACAAGAAGGAATACACTATAGAAACTAAGAATAAAATAAATCAACTTCAAGATGAGTTAAGCTTCTAGTACTCTATTGGAATTTTTTAACTAAGGAAACATGTTAAAGAAAATGGATTAAAGAAATGATCATTATACCTAGGGTTGCACATGGTTCGGTTTTCATCGGTGATTGGCAAAACCAAAACCAAAACCAAAGTACTCGGTTTTCCAATGATGAAAACCAATGAAACCATTAAGGTAGTTCGGTTTTGTTCGGTTCAGTTCCAACTCGGTTCTGTATAAAACCATTCGGTTTTTGGTTAACCAGCTAAGTCACTGAATTTTTTTATATCTGTCAGTCTCACAAAACTGACAGGCAAATTTTTATGAACCTGTCATTCAAGTTTCAAATACATCAAATGTTTCAACTTCCAATACATATTGATAAAAATATTAAATTTAAAGAGTCTAGTTTCTCCTTAATAACAAAAACGAAAAAACATCAAAAATTCATAATCATAACTGGATGCACATCTTTAGATGGAAAATCAACATAGAGGTCTCATTCCTAAAAGGGTCGACAGGAAATAGTTTGTTACAGTGAATACACTTTGGATGTGTAGAAATTGGGTATTCCACAGGAGGGTGTAATCGTAACCTGCACGTACACAAACTTGAGTTAAATATGAATTTCTCAATCAAAATCAGTGCAATGGTACATAATGTAACTAAGAACATCAAGATTAGCAACCACTAAGTTAGACAAGCACTAAACAATAAGCATCCGTTTAGCTGGAATTGAGGATGATCCTTTTACCGGAATATGCATTTCTAATGTGAATGTTACATTATCACCTCAACCAATGAAACTGCAATGGAATTATACTGATATTGAAGAAGTTACAAGTAAAGTAAGCCATGAACGTTCCTAACAATTAACTAAGATGATCTACCTTCAAAGGCAATGGCCTGAGTTTAAGCTATTTTGGTGTAAAGGAGAGTAATCACATTACTGACAGTTCATGTTTCAACTTGGCTATGCATATGCTTAAACAAATCTAAGTTTTATTCTAAAAAAAAGATCAACTGCTAAAACTACAAACTAGAATAACTTACCGCTAACCCATTAAATCATTTATAATCAAATTCACAATAACAAAGCTGATTCGGGGAAAACCCCAAATCTTAACAAGAGGAACCCTAAGTTATCAATGTATTTATAAAAATTCGAAAAAAAAAAAGAAAAAAAAATTACATGAAATAAGAACATAAGTATGGAAAATTATCCCCAAACATGCAATTCAGTATATCAATTGAACCTAATTCCAAAAAAACAAACAAATAATTTAGATTTCATAACTAAATAACCCTAATTTTGAAATAACCCTTCAAAAATATATGACCCTAATTTTGAAATATCCCTAAATGTTTTTAATACCACAAAACCCTAATTTTCAGAATTGTAACATCACATCTAACTCATAATATCAAAATATGTTCAAATCTAACGATCATAATATCAAAATCAAAGAAGAACATGAGATAAAATGATACATACAATACCTTTATAATCAACAATATTCAGTGCCTTCAATTACAGCTTCTATATTCGACTGATGGTGATGTTTTTGATGGACGCATTTATGTGTCTACTTTGTCTCAATTTTCTATATTGTTAGTGCTCATTTTTGTACTTATTTTACTATTTTTTGTATTTGTAGGTGTTTTTGTGAAATAAAGCTAGCTCAATGGACTAAAATGTGGAATTCCGCTCGTAAAATGGAGGAAATGAAGTGATTTATAATTTAATGGGCTAGGCCCAAAAGGAAGAAGATGTAGATTTCATTTGTCCAATTATTTGGATATGGGAGCGTGGAAAGTGTGGAGCCCATTATGTCGACATCATTTACAAGATATTAAAAAGATATATGGAGATATTTATTTTAATGAAGAAAATAAAAGTGTTAAGTAAGAAATCTACATGGAGTAATTGATGGGAATTAAATATATAAAGAGTATGGAAAGAAAATTATTCTTTATGGTTGGAGTTAATGGGGGATTTTTCATTGTCTTGACATGTGGCATATTCTCTTTCGGTGATGATGTGGTAGTGGTGAATAGAAAAGGAAAGTGGATATCTTTGAAAGCTATAAATACGCTGTGGATACAAGAAAAATGGGGGGGGGGGTGTCCGAAGAGTAGAATTTTTGTTTCATTGTTTTAATTTCTCTTTTATAATAATGGAGTAATTTCTCCGCTAGGGTGGAGGAAGAAACTACTTCTAGCATGTAAGTTTTGATATTTAATTTTCTTTTAATTATTACTCTCCAATTAGTTTTAATTTCTAGAAATTTTCTCTTCTTTATATGCTTCTTAATAACTGTTTTGGGTAGTTTAGCTACCAATCTTTTATAAGCGAAGGAAAATTAGGCCTTAGATTATCGACTTGAGTCGAATTGATATTTTATTAATGATAAATTTTCCAAGGCATGAGATTGGGTTCAAAATTGCCTTGTGCAGTTTTGAGAGTAAATTAAAGAAATTAATTGTTACAACCATTAGAAGTAGTGGAATCCGAAACCCTAGTCTCTCTCTCTTTGGTCAACAAAATTAGTTTTTCCTTAAAAAAATTTTCTTTATTAATCTTAAAACCAAATCTTTAGAAAATAATCCGAGCAACGAACTTCTACTTACCACCTGTAAAACTACATCAGTTTTTTACTTAATTAGGATTGAATAGGAAGAAGAAGAATAACAGAAGAAGGTAGTGGCTAATAAACTTGATAGTGGTGGCTGGTGGCGAATCACTTCAGTCTGCACTGTGTAGAAGAATAGAAAGAAAAGAGTGAAAGAGAAAGACAGATTGTTCGAGAGAAAAGAGTCTAATAAACCTAAAATCAAAGGCTATGATTAACTTATGGAATGGATGGCCATGATTAGCTAGGATTCGGTTTTCTTGGTTTCATCAGTTCGGTTTTGACTACAAACTGAAACTGAAACCGATGTTGTCGGTTTCTTTGAATTGACAACCATGGCAACACCATTATGATATGGTTTCGGTTCGGTTCGGTTTAAAATGATCGGTTTCGGTTCACGGTTTAGGTTCGGTTTTGTGCAGCCCTAATTATACTCAGTTTTTTCATCAAAATGCTTCTGAAAGGAAAAAACAAACAAATAGTATCTATGTTGTTAGAGCATTGCTCGGTTGAACCCACCAAGCGTTGGTATGTCAAGGTTGGTTTTCATATTTTAGTATCAAAACTCATAAGTCGCTTGTTTAGATTACTAGCTAGAGTCAACTTCGTTAGGTTAGACTAGGAATCATAGAAATGTTGAGACATATGTCAAGTATTTCTCTAAAGACCTGAAGAATTCGAAGACGTATCGACCAATGTAGTAGATCTTGGATTCCGGTTTGTCTCGGTCAAGACCGAGACACTGGTACAACGTTGTCTCGGGGATATCTCAGTTCCAAATTTCGGTGTAATCTTGGTTCCATATTTTATATCCTTGTGTATATAATCACTTAAGAAAAGCATAATACATGTTGTCTTGTTTGATATTTATGCTGTAATGCATGTTTGCTGATTAACTTTCACATTATATACGTATTAAGCTTCAATAGACATAAAAAAAATAAAAAACTTTATCATTGATTAGTATCGAATGCATTATATGCATTATCACCAAATATAATGGACTGGTAGTGGTATTATTAGAATGTAACACATATAG
>JAJJWW010012505.1:0-101835 GCA_023531295.1 Papaver armeniacum
ACAAAACGTATTCCAACACCCGTGAGCCTCGCTTGCATTAATCACAAGCCAGCTCACCTTTCTGTTACAAGTCATAAGCAAGCCAACACCTTCACAATCTCAACACCTTCTTCGCTTCCCTCCCTAAGATCAACCCCATCTCCTTCACTTTGTGACCGAAACAAGTCTGGAACGGCCATTTCTTGGTTTAGGCCGGACTTGCACGCATTGATCTCTGAACCTACAAGCACTCACCGCGCAGTGCATTTGTTTAAGGTTTAGATTCATTCCTCATCCACACCCCAAATTACCAAATTCTGCAGGAGTAGTTTTCACCCATAAACACCAGGGTAATGCTCCATAACAAAAACTTACCGTTAAGGTTTTGGGGAGAAGCTGTTTTCACAAGCATGTTATTTAATCAACCGTGTCTACCTACAGATCCAAACCCTAAACACTCCTTATGAGTTGTGGTACGGTAGGAAGCCCAACTTACATTATCTCAGATTGTTCGGAGTATGTGCTACATCATGAAAGATCGAGAACAGAGAGGGAAATTTGATACTAAAAGCGATGAAGGTATCTTCCTTGGCTATGGTTCTGATAGTCGTGGTTTTCGAGTATTTAATCTCGTAACCCAAGTTATGATGGAATCGCTAATATCATCATTGATGATCCGAGCAATTTTCACCATGATAATCCTCCCGCCGAATTGCCTCTAATCGAGACAATTGAGAAAGTCAAGGAAATATGAGAATCAGTTAAAGTTGTTCCAAATGTTATTGATCCTAATATTTCTAGTGATGAGGAGAAGAGCACTGATCAGGCTACTCCTGTTGAACAAGAACGTGTCCCTCCACGACACCTCTGGGTTCAAAAGAATCATGATACTAACAGTATTATTGGAAGAAGAGATTCTACTGCTAAGACAAGAGGACAACTTCAAAATATTTGCAATTTTGGTTGTTATCTATAACAAGTAGAACCGAGAAATATTGATGAAGATCTTAGCGATCCCTTTTGAGTGAATGCAATGCATGAAGAGTTAAATCAATTTCAAAGGCAGAGATGTATAGGAGCTCATACCTTGTCCATCGATATCAATGACCAGTACAAAATGGATATTCAAATATAAGTCGATGAATTGGCACCATTGTCGGAAATAAAGCTAGACTTGTCGCTCGGGATATTCAAGAATTAAAGCTACCGACTTGATGAAACCTTTGCTCTCTGTGGCACACCTTGAGTCCATTCGGTTGTTATTAGCTCATGCTTGTTTCTTAAGGTTAGGCATTTTTAAATGGACATAAAATCCAGCGTTCCTAATAAAATTTAAAGGAAGAGGTCTATGTCGCTCGACCAGGGTGATGAAATCACGATTTCCCAGTCATGTCCTTAAGCTCAAAAAGGCATTATATGGGTTAAAGAAGCACCTGGTGCACAGTTGAAAAACTAACTACTTCTATTCTTATTCAGAAGGTTTTCGAGAGGTGGGTGATAAAACTTTGTTTGCAAATGGATAGGAAGATGTAGTCATTTTCTCAAGTCTATGTAGATGATATCATCTATGGTTCAACAAAGGAAACTTGCAAAAAGATTTCAAATCTCTCTTGAAGGAATTTGAAATGAGCAATGTTGATGAATTAAGTTCTTTTTAGGATTACAAATTCAACATAAGGATGGAATTTACTATCTCAAGAAAAATATGCTAAGGATCTTGTATCAGGTTCGGGTCTTGATAAGTCAACTCCAAAGGCGTAACCTATGCCCACTGGTAAACTAATTTGAGATGAGAAATGAGTAAATGTGGATCAAAGCTTTGTCGATCATCATTGTAAGCCATTCTTTATATCTTAAAACTACTACTTTGATATTGCTTTTAGTGTTGGTTGTTGTGCTGAATTTGAGACTAATCCAAAGGAATCTCTCATCTTGGACCAAATAGGATCATCGATATATTCAACACACTATCGGGTATGGTCTATCTTTATCTTGTGTTGATACTAACATGTGATCTTCTGCCTATTCGGATACAAATTGGGCGGGATGTGTGGAAGACAAAAAAAGAGTACTTGGGGGATGTTACTATGTTGGGTTGAATCTTGTGGCATGGCATAGCAGAAACAAACTCACAATCCCTGTCTACATGCCTAGCTGATGTATACATTCAGCTGAGTTCATGTAACACTCAGCTTCTATGGATGAACAAATAACTGCATTATGGAATTGTGTGGTGTAATGAAGATCTTTTGTGATAACTCAAAGTGCGATTAGCATCACTTTAAGGAATCATTTGAGTACTCAAAACTAAGCACATTGACATAGATATCATTTAAATTAGAGATCTCTATGAAAATGGCATCATCAATCTGAATTTGTGCCTTTCGAACAACAATTGGCGATATTCTCACCAAACCTTTACGATCTTTGCTACATTTCAACACTTATAGCGGTCTATTGGTGTTATTTGGGTTCATTAGTTTTCTGAGTCTTTTGCCCTTGGACTCATTTATATCTTTTGGGAAATCAAGGCTTAGAGCGTCGGTGTAATGTTGTTTCAACAGTGCAGTAGGTATCAAAGTATTCATTTAAATCCTTCTTTTCTTGCAAAAGCAAGGAATTCGGCTCTTGTTGTTCTTTCCCAGGAATGACATTTTTATGAGGAGAGTTCTTAATTGCACTTGTGCTTAATTGCCAAATCTTTGTGGGGGTCTGGGTGTGGAATATTATAGGGGGTTTCTTGTATCTCGATTGGCTCCTTGATCAATGCATTTAGTTTATTTATGATTCCATCTAAACAAAGTTGATATGTTTTCTTTAGTCATGAAGAATCTCCATGAGAATTTCATTAGGATCCCACTTAGTTTTTGTATCTTTGCCAATTTTATATTGTGAAAAGGGGAGGGTAATGTGTAGTTCACACTACAAATACATATGGTTTCAGAGATCATTATATGGGGGTGGTTTTCATTTGAGATGAAGTATTGACTAGGGGGAGTGATACATATCACCATAGTATTATTGTCAAAGTTGTGATACAATTGGACTTTAATGATGTGTAATAATATTATGACGTATAACAATGATTAGGAAACATTTATTTTCTCATTGTTATAGGCGTGGATCTTCAAAAATTATGATATTGGAGTTAAACACATTGAGAATCACAGAGTACTTGAGGTGTGAAGATTTCAAGTAATGTTGAAGAACCCGGGGGAGATCAAGCATTTGGATGAGAAGCTACAAAGTTTATTTATTTTGTAATCCATATATATTGATAGTTTTTCACTAAAATTTACAAAGGGGAGGTTGTTTATAGAACCGCTCAGGTCGAACTCACAAGCGTTGGTATCTCAAGCTTATTTGTCAAGTTAGTTGCATAGGAAACTATAAGTATTTATTTATAGTCTACTTATAGCTAAGTCTCAAATTATGATAGTAAGTGTAGTTAGCATTAGACTTCCACATTCATGCGATTGAAGGCGAGAACTACTAAGGGAGCTTGTGGAACTTCATCAACAAAGGTATGTGGAGACTTAAGACTCATCTATCACTCAAAAAGTCTATATACTCTATCTCATATTTGAGAAAAGTCGTATAGCTATATAGACTTGATTATACACATTTGATATTTCGGTGAGTTTAGCTACAAGCACATATTTATGAAATATGTGTTGGTAGCTTTATTTAACCAAGTTCATCTTATATTCTTGCGAAAGTCAAAAGATGATCATGTGAAAATCACACAGTAACATCTTACATGATTTGTAGAGGACAATCATTTGATGTAGACTCGGAATGTTTCGTATTGTTCATTCGATCACTTGAGAATTATTTGAAGCTAATAGTTTGTGTGAGGCAGCTATTGTCGTCTTCTAGAATGTTTCAATGGTTGAAATGAGTTTAAAACAATTGGATATAAGCACGGTATGCGTACTTGCATATGTGTAATTCAGAATCAGGAACCATGGTATGTATCACCCGTATGAATGCGATTGGTTTAGTGAAGTGTGAAAACTATAAGAATCTTTGGTGCGCGTCTTTGGCATGAGGTTCAAGTTAGGGACTTTCTTTGAGTTTGGTGGTATCTTGCGTACAAGTTTGCGTCTGGCGAACCCAAACTTAGTCCGGCCCTTAGGTATGGTACCCGTTTGCATAGTTGAGTAGTTTATGTTCTATAATCGTTTTGTTAAAGAACTAATAAATTTGTATATTAAGGAATGCAATCTTTTGCAAAGCTGTGGCTATAATAATCATGAATTGATTAGTGAATCAAAGCGATTTTTCTTCAATTGTGTCTTGTATACTTCTGAGAATATAAACAATTGAACAGCTCTAGAACTAGTTTCATTTGAATCATTTGAACTAGTTATGGTTAAGATGAATAAGGTTGATATAGAAAGTGTTCATTTGGCTTCTTCGGTTTAACTATTGTTGAGCCAACAAAGGTGCACACATTTAAGAGTCTGATTTATCATATCTAAATGGAAGTCACGTTTCATTTGTGTGTAACAAGATAAGTTGGATCTAACGATTGAAAGATATTAGCTTGAGTCGATCGGGGTTTTCATCTAATATGAATATTGAATGCTTTGTTACCAAGGTAACAGTGATTGCAAACCACATGATTTGAAGAATATATAAAGAACTCTGCTTGGCCCAGGAAACCTAATCCCCCACCTCTTGTGTGATACTAATTCTTGTTAGAGTCGATTCTCCTTTAAGCTTAGAGTTTCTAAAACCACTGTGGAGTTAACGACTTGAAGACTTCATTAGGATTGTGAACGGCCTGACTATTTTCTTTTGTAGTTATGATATTACGATCTTGTTTGTTTTCTATCGTGATGGGTACTATTTTCTCTAGATTGGCTTTCAAGATTTAATCTCAGAATATGCAAGATAAAAGTAGTCACAAATATTTTCGTCTCATCGTTTGTGATTCCACAATATCTTGTTTCACTACCATCCCCGATTAAGATTATTGTGAGGTGATTGATATTTTGGTACATTCTTAGGGAATATAAATCTGATTCAATTGGTTCATATTCACCTTGATTTATCAAAAGAGACAAAACTCATAGGTATATCTATGGAAGACAGATTTATCTATTCAATAGACTTTTATGTATGAGACATATTGGTTTTATCAAGTCTTGACTTTGGTTAAGTAACAACTCTTAGTTGTGGGTGAGATTAGCTAAGGAATCAAGTGCATAGAATCTGATGGGATTCGAGGAGGCGTAGGGCGCCTTGTGCCTTGATCGGTGTGAGATTGGTTGAGGCTCGACTACATTCCCGGTCCGAAGTTGACTTGGAGTAGGCTAGTATCGCAGCGACAATACAATGTGGTGTTCAAATCTGGACTAGGTCAGGTTTTACGCATTTGCGGTTTCCTCGTTAACAAAACTTTCCAGTATATTATGTTATTTCTTTTCCGCATTTTATTTGTTTATATAATTGAGATATTACGGGTTGTGGTAAGTTCAATCAATTGTGAATCAACATTTGGTTGTTGATTATATTGATTGAACCGTTCAAGTTGTTTCACATAATAACCGGGCTCCCACGAATTTCAATGTTTGATTTGTAGATTACATTGTGAAACAAGATATAACTCTTAGATATACTTTTCTTAAGATTGAGTCATTGTCTAGTTTTCTCTTGAAAATATATTGGAGTTAGTCCATCACAGTTGCTAAGCGAAATATTGGTGTGGTTGTGGACCCCGGTTTTTCAATATGGCCCTTCACAAAAATCGGAAATTACGACAACCCGGGATAAAATGCCTAGCGGGCGCTTGGATCAATTACAACACACCCCACCCACCCCAACTTCTTCCAATGGAAGTTACCATACCCACAAAAATACATCTTTTCTTGTGGGGAAAAGCACAAAACGAGGCCTACCACCTCCAACTCCTCAATCATAACCACACGACCAACACAAATCTATGTCCCCAATGCAATTTTGATCCCAGAAACTGCAATGCATATCCTTCTACATTTGTCCCTATTGCTACGGATTCGTGGACCTTTTACTCCCGGATATCACCACAAAGCATCCCACCAAGGACTTCTACCTCAATAAACCCCCGAGATAACTATATCACTGCTCCTTCAAAGCTAAAACCCATGATACAAAGCCACTACCGCATTTGCTTTCTTTTACGGTCTCTACGGTTAGCTAGAAATAACGTGTGTAAAACCAAAGCGAGACAAACCCAGCAAACATATTGCAAATGGCTGAAAGCCAACAAGAATATGCCTTGGATCAACACATTCTCTCTGCCAGGAATGCAGTGCTATATGCAAATCTTTGCGCGCGGATCCCAACTCAACCACAATTTTAGTGGGATGCAACAAACCTGGGTGCTTGTTGGATCAAAATAATCACGGATGAAGCAACTAGAGGAAAACTAGGACCTACAAGGCCGGGCTTTATTTGCAGAAATGAGGACGCTATCACAATCTTAGCAATTGCACAGCCATTGGGCAAAGCAGCTCAAAGAACCACAATCCACAGTGAAATACCCTTTTAATTTCTGTATAATAACTCAAGATGGTGTGATAATCTAACATACAAAACTTCGGTTTGGATGAGGATAAAAAAGAAAGATAAGAGAAAAGAAATTGCTTTTTCGCTTCCGTTTGATTTAGGGAAAAATAGATGAGCTACTAATGGTTTGGGCGCTCTGATCATGTTGATTTGGTTAGCGCTAAATTATTGGTCGCTTTCTCCCGGGCGCCAAATGGTTTGGCACCGGTGCCATTTTTTTTTTTGAAGCAAGAGTAATGTATTGAGATAAATATTATTCGTTACATGAGAAATATCTCGGGGTAAGTTGCGATCTAATTTCTACAAGAGAAAAACTAGACCAAACTGCGATAATTCATTCTCTCTAACAAGTTTAGAAGAATATACATAACTTATTGCCTTCTTTTGGAATGTAAGAACATTTCCAAGAGCGAAATCTACTAAAAAACTCTGAATATCTTTGAAATTAAAATAATTGTCAATCTATAGAAGCACATTGTTTCTTTGCTTACCACCATCTTTGCGTCGGGCTCAGTGTGCATTCTCAAGCTTTAACCCTTTGCGCCAAATTCACGGCTTCCCAGGAGACCCATACACTCAGCTTGCTCGGCATTCCTTATCCGTCAAGTAGATGCACTCTGCTATTTTGCTCACACCGCAAAATTTGAACCACGTGGTCCAATTCCACCGGTGTTGTTAGAACTTAAGTAGAACCATCTATGTTGATGAAGTAACAACATCGATAGGTGGAGGCAACAACATATATTCTCGACAGACTATATTATTAGTGGGATGTTGCATGTTATTTTGTGCTAAGTGTTCAGTATAAAGCTACGAGCTTTTAAAATGGTTATGCAATTTAGGATTGAGTATTACGAAAAGCTTTATCCATGGCCGCTAGGACCACAAGCACCACGCAATAATGGTTCTTCTGCGGATGTCATCGGTTGTAATTCTCTTAGCATGAAGATGTCGAACCAACTTAGTGTCTACAGCTAGAAGAAGTAGAACCATTTGAAGACCAGCAGAGATAGAGAACCACCTGCTGTTCTAGCTAAGTTACAATCCCGAGACATGGGATTATCTCTGCCATTTACGAGAGGAATGATGATCACGATTTTCAGAATTTAATATGTCTCTCTTGTGGGTAGAAGAAAAACAACTTTTCATAAAAATTGCCTTATTAAAGGGAAGTAAAGGGAAGCTTCCCATGATGATTTGTAGATCTTGATCATTCTTATTCCATGGGTCCCAGTTGTCTTGTTCTTCCCACTCTGACTTCACCTTAAGGTGATTTTCACGGTGAATTGCCATTTTCTAGCAACTAGATTAACCTATCTTCACATCTGTTGTGGATCTACGTAAACCCATGATGAGATTCATTGTGTGCATCAAATAACTCTTGTGAAATATGTATATCCCATGAACTTTACTATCTGATTAAACGGTTCATGTACGAATTTATATTGGTGATGAGACGTACATCCAGTTTAGAGTTGGAGGATTCGATAGTCAGGATTCATTTGTGTTTGCCAAATTAATATTTTCTTGCCATTCCCTAAACACCGGCAACTACCAGCTTGCACAATAACTCGGAGAGTCGGACTTCTCCAAGACCAAGTTGTGGTGGTCTTCTTTTTAAGTTGAAGAGATCTCCGTCCCCAGAAAAAATACTTGCTTTGTAGAGATTTCTCCATCATAGATTCTGACCGAGCAAAGTCTCCAGCGATTTATAGTAATCCCTATTAAAGATATGCATATCCGAAAGCCCAGCCCTCCCTTCTTCTTTAGGTTTTTGTGTTCTTCTCCATGTGATGATGTGGTTGCCCCAGAAACGCCATATGATTAGACGTTTTCTATGGGTATCTTGAATAGGTAGCGGCGAGAAAGGCTATCTTGAACCACCTTGTATCTTAGATCTTGAAGCACCATAGTGAGTCGACCTAATGGTTAGCCTTAATTTTTAGGGTATATTTATTAGATACCCCTAGTTTTGACATAACAAATATACCCTTATAAAACAATACAAATACCCCTATCATTTAAATACCTTATCCCTTAAAAAGCAGTTACCTTAATACCCTCACTTACAATATTATTTACATTTAAAAAATCTTATCCATTAAAAAAATAGATTTTTCTATTTCATTCACCACCACCACCACCATAACCACCACCACCACCACCCACTCCACCACTTACTAAATACAACCACCAATAATATTCCATCACCGCCACCACCACTCCACATACCACTTCTAAATACAACCCCATGTGTATATATACCCATATATGTGCCTTTACTTCACCGCCGTCAATATTAGGTGTCAACAACTGAAGTTGATCAAAAAAATCAAAAGTTCAAAAATATTTGTCAAATTTGGTTGTTGATTCCTAAAACTAAGGTCAATTTCTATTATTTGATACATGAAATATTAGTTGTTGATTCCATTTTTCCATTGTTGATACACAAACATTGGTTGTTGACTCCTTACACAAAGATCAATTTCTATTGTTGATACACAAATATTGGTTGTTGATTCCATTTTTCCATTGTTGATACACAAACATTGGTTGTTGCTCCTTACACAAAGATCAATTTATTGTTGATACACAAATATTTGTTGTTGATTCCATTTTTCCATTGTTGATACACAAACATTGGTTGTTGATTCCATTTTCCATTGTTGATACACAAACATTGGTTGTTGACTCCCTAAACTAAGATCAATTTATTGTTGATACACAAATATTTGTGTATCTTGGTGAAGATATAAAATAATGATCATTGTATGGGAAACACATTTTTAGGAAACAACCTCTAATTGATATATATCTTTGAAATACAAAGATTTCCAATCAAGACAATGTAAATGAAACCCATTTTAAACATTTATAATACTAAAGTTATAGAACTTTGGCGTGAATCGAACACGCATCTTCGAGCGTGGGTCGGGTGTGTACTATTACACCACAAGTTCGTCAAAAAAATAACTACCTCGGTAGCACCCGATTCAACTCACACTATTCAAGCAAATGTAAGTGTTAAATCACACATGTAGTTATGGTTTGAAAACTAAAACTTGGAATCAACAAATCATAGAATGTCAGAGTCACGCTAGGATATCCCATACATCTTTTCTACAACCCATTTATGCATTCCTGTCAATGTAAACCACCAACAAAATCAATCTCTATTCAAACTCCTGCTTTGCTAACTCGATTTTCATTATCTACGGCACCACCCAGTTTTACGGCTTGACTCATATCTGCCAAATACCAGGACCACCGTGCGATTTGCATTCATAAAACTTAGCGACAATAACTACCTAACCATTATGGCATAAATGGAATCAACAACAATACTTGATCCATAAAAATGGCATCAGCAACAATAGTTGATTCCGTTTGTAAGCATCAACAACGATAATTGATCCCTAAAGTTGAAGTCAGGGATCTTTCTACCATGATTAATGCTTGAAGAACTATGCACAGCAAAATGGATCAGGAGCAGTGTGTGACATTTTCATGTATCATAGCAACAAATAACCAACAGCCACCAAGCTCAACTCATACGAAAATCAACACCACCAAGCAAACACCACTCCCTTCTCTTTTTAGGACATCAACAATAATACCTCCTTCTTCCAAAACCACCAACTCCTTGATCAACCTCGAGAACAACCCGAACCATGGTAACATCACATCCATCACCCACCACATGAGTTCCGCTCAACTCAACACCATAACCTCAAATTAATAGCGTCGGAGATACGGATGGTGTATGCAATGAAGATGATGGTGGCGGATTTGATTTCAAGATCTAAAAAGAAATAAATCTAGAGATACGTCGAATTCAATTTTAGTGATAGATCTGCAACTAATAGTGGAGGAGGTGTGGTGACGATAAGCGCCCGACGAGATGATGGTGGTAGGTGGTAATGATGGTGGTTGTGAGTTCTTGAGAAGTTCTGGATTGATTCATCGATCACATAGATTGTTTAGGAGGTGGTGGTGATAGCTGAGTGGTGGTGATGGATTTGGGGAAGTATAAGAGGTGATGATAGGGCTGGTGGCGGGATAAGTGGAGGTGGCGGGTTGACGAGAGACGATGAAGATGAAAAGTTATGCAGAAAATAAGAGTTTTCTTTAAAAAACATAATCAATATGAGGGTAGATTTGCAATGTTGCATAATCTTTTAATGGACCTGATGGGCTTTGGATGGAGAGAAATTATTTTGACAGTTTTTGAGGACATTACCTTTTGAGGGGCCAATGGTTTTATTTTGGGTAAAGACATTAGAAGTAATTCTAGGTCACCCCATATCTAGTTATTTATTTAATACCTAATCTACCCTCTTAATTAATTTTAGGTTATGATTAGTGAAATGATTTAATTAAAAAACAATTAGTGAGATTAAATTAAAGATGGGTTTATTATTAGTTGAGTAGAATTATTATTGTGAGAGTAGAGTTAGAGAAGATGAAGGAGAAAAACATGAAAAATAAATTTTTTTCCAAGTTCACCCCCTTTTGAGTATTCAAATAATGGATTTTATCAACCACAACTTTGAGGAAGAGTATTTGGGTGAACAAGTATGTTCCAAACTTAGATAATGTATGTTAAATTGGTAAAAACTTCCCAAAAAATGTAAAATTTTATTTGGATTTTGAACGATTCGGTTATTTTATATGAAGAACAAATAGTAGAACTCATCCTGAAGGTGTAGTTCGGTTGCTTTGTGAGGATGAACAAGCTTAAGACTCATGCGAATGTAATAGTTCGGTTGCAGCAGGAGATAAACAGTAACCAAAACTAGTTTGAAGGTGTAGTTCGGTTGCTTGATCCAAATGCATGATTCATAGAACTCCATATTAATGGAAGCTCGACATACGAGCGTTATGTTCGGATTTGGTTACTTGTACTTGAACTTTACGTTTAAATAAATTTTAACCAAGTGTATATGGTTCGGTTGGTTATCAAGCCCATGCTTTGATCAGCCAGAACTAAGTTTATATAAGTTCGGTTGTTGCAAACTTGAGATCAATTGCACAACCAGCCGACTTAACAAACAAAAATTTTTCTTATGTTTTTAACTTAGTAAGAGTTCGGTTACATGGAAGTTTTAAGATTTTTGAAATAATAGAGACAAAGTTGATAGAGTTCGGTTATAAAGAAATAAAAATAATGAGAAAAACTTGATGAGTTCGGTTACATGGCAGCTTTTTTCTTATGTTTTTAACCTAGAGTTGGTTACATGGCAGTTTTATACATTTATGAGAAACAACCGAACTGCGTCGGGTTCGGTAACATAGTTATAAAGCATAGGCAGAACTCATCGAAGAGAGGTGTAGTTCGGTTTGCTTTGTGAGGATGAACAAATGTGGGAACTCATCCCCGAATGTGTGAATTCGGTTGCCTTGTGAGATGAACAAATGGCAAGACTCAACGCTGTAACCTCCATTAAACCCTCTCCACAACTTCAATTTTCAACTCATTTTGATGATTACTTCTCATTTTTTTGACCAAAGACAAACGACAAGTAATGGGTTTGTGAGAATATCTTTGCTAAAGATTTAAATTAATATATATATATATATAGAGGTGGTGGTGGTTGTTGTTGTTGGTGGTAATGGGGTGGTTGGTGGTGGTGATAATCGGAGGTGGTGGTGATGGTAATCGGCGGTGGTGGTGGGAGGAGGTGGTGGTGGTAGGCGGTGGTGGTGGGAGGAGGTGGTGGTGTTAATCGGCGGTGATGGGTGGTGGTGGTGGGAGGAGGTGGTGGTTATATATAGGTGAGAGAGAGGTGGTTATTAGGTTGGTTTTAAATTAAATTAGGTTAAGGGTAGGTTAGTAATTTCGAAAGCGCGTTAGGACACATATAAGCCCCAGAGGGAAGGTGCTTTAATAAGACCGTGGTCCCCACTCCAGAAAAAGCAGTCAACGAAAAATGGATTATTTTTATTGTAGGATAAGGGTGGTTATGTGGCAAGTCAAAATTGAGGGCAATTATATAGTTCACTAATTTTAAGAGGCGTGTAATAGAAACCAAAAGAAAGACGGCAAGGAAGAAAATCCTTCCTTTTCCGAAAACGTAGACATCCGCGATAGAGAGTTTACTCCTTCGATATAAGTACAAAATTTCACTTTGTTACCTCCATTTCGTCAGAAGAATTCTTTTGGGTATTTTTTCATCTCTTCGATTTCCTCATCTCAGGGAAACTGATTGTAAGTATTTTTGCCCTGTCACTCAAAATTTAGGGTTTTTTTTTTTTTTTTGCAATCTCTTACGGTTTCTTTTTCAGGATTTATTGGTTTTTACTTTCAGTCTCAAAGGAAACGATAAAGACGCTTACGAAAACAGAGGAAATTACAGGTATGTTTGATTATCATACATAGATTTATCATGATGATTTGTGTTGTTATTGATGCATGCCACCTGACAAAACTCCTTGGAGAATTTGTTTATATCAGATGTTTTCATGTTGTTTTCAATAGTGTTTATGACTCAGTAATTGATTCAGCGTGTTAACCGGTTATGATGGGGGGGGGTTTGGTTCATGTTTATTTTAAAAATACATTGATGATATTGTGTGCTGTCTGTGGGTTGATTCTTCATGTTTGGAGATTGTTCAAGAGAAGTTTCTTGATGATGTTCCAAATTATACTTGTCAGGCCAGTCAGTGCATGGATGTTAAGGATATGTAGGAGATAATAGTTACAGCCCCTGTTGTAAGTGGAAGAATTCAGAGCTTGGTTTCTCTTGTAGTATGAGTCCCTACCCACTAATCTTTATGTAGCACTAGGAGGTAAGTAGCTTCTTCTGTAGTGACTGTGATACTAAGCTTATGAAGTTTAGTTTAGTGGCTCCATCTTGAATGATAAGCCTGTTCAGGAGTTAGGTGGCTCCAAGGTTTGACCGGGTCTTTTGGATTCCTTGGCTCTGCAGCATGGCTATAGATAAATGTTCGACTACAGTGGCATTCCTGGTTAAGAGATTGTCAAGGTTGAGACCATCAATTGGATATGGCACTCTTGGATTAGGCATTTTAATTGTTTATGTACTTGAGTTTGCTTTGTGAGAACTGGATCCGGGTTGAGACTGACTTCTTTCGCTCTATAATGCTAAGTCCCGCTAAGTCCCAGAAATGCATCTCAAAAGGGTGACCAGTGAAACATGAATCGGCAGAATGGTTTTATTGATGAGTTTGGTTTTGAGGTTTTTCTGAGCAATGGTTTTCTTTGTTGTTTTTTTTTCTATGCTAAAAAAAAAAAAGCTTTTTGCAATCCGCTCTTACAATTATGAAGGCAAGAGCTTTATGGGTATGAAACCCAAAAGCTTTCTTTTTGTTTCAATTGCTTTCGCTTGTCTGTCAGGGCGTCTCTGCAAAGGTTAAGTTCGGCCTTTCTTGTTGGCGGCTGGCTTCCCTTTGTCACAAGTCTTAGTAACATTCCGAAACTGTTTAAATGGCTACCAAGTTTGTGGATATTTGGTAGAATGCTATTTGTTGATATATCACCAGTGAGGCAAAACTAAACCAATAAAGAAAATCTGAGGAGATGACTGAGTTTGAGGTCTTACAGTCTTTGTATAGCCTACGATAAATGTATATGAAGCAGTGAGTAATGTTACCCTGAGGTGTGTTTAAAAGATCATAATACACAATTAGTTTAGGTTAAGTAGGTGTAGTGGAGAATTTTCTGTAGCTAGGTGTTATCTATCCATAAGGAAATGAAGATGTATCATTAGGAACCATCTATTTTATGTAATATCGTCTTCTAAAATGTCTTCATGTTTAACTGTTTTGCTAGTGATTATGACCAAAGAAATGTGAAAGCGCGTAAGTTTAATTTCTGTTGTTGCAGTTCCTGGAGTTGTATCTCTCTTATAATATTTTGTCTATGTGTGTCGATCTTTCCTGATTTGGGAACTGCAGCACGAAGCCAATCTATATAGGATACATGGAAACCAAAAAGAGAGTGGGACTACTTTAATAGCGTTTGTACTAGAAAAGAGATCCAGCCATTATTTTGTAATATCTGACCGTCAGACGCCTTCAGTAGAAGCCCAAAAGTATTCAGAAGATTTATGAACTGAAGAGAGCTTCTGATCAGAGCATTGGTATCTCAATGTGTGGCGATGGAACACATGGATGGAAATTATATAATAAATTAAAAGCTCATGTAAGTTCAACTTTATAAATTTAACTGTATAAGTGCAATTCTCATTTTTTTCTCTTATGCTTTATAGATGGCTAGATTCAATGATTTGAACGTAGAAGATTATGCAAGAAATTAATCAGAATTGAGAGGCACCGGTTAATCGTAGAACTCATTTTTTCTTAGGAGGATTTGATGGGATTCCAGGTGATTTCTATACACTTGTATATAGTGTTTTGTAAGACCAAAATTGTTGATTGTGTCTATTATGTCCGCTAATTTGTTTTTATTTATTTTTTGTATGGGGAGTACTTCAGCCACATGTATTTTGGTTAACAAAGGTGGACTGCTTGATATAAGCTACAACTGAACTGGAGTTGGCACAAAAGAGCTTTTGGTTAGGTTCTGGTGGACGGTATGCGTACCCATTCCACAATGGAAGGTATATTATCTATGTCTGAGATTTTGTGTTACTTTATTTACAAATGAACAATGTGGGTTGGTGTTTCAGGCTAGTATGTACTTAAGTAAGTAAGTTTACTTGTAGGTTGTTGGGTCACAATTAGCAAGAAATCTGTAGTCTAACATGATTTTTGTTGTGTAATTTTTGTTTTAAAGGCGGAATGGGATCGAGTTTTTTCAGTGCATTTTAGAATCTAAAAATGATATACCTGGGACTCCAATTTGTACCCCCTACTGGAAAAAATCACAGAGACATAATTACGATCTCATTTACTTGTTTAGCTGGCATTTTGTTGGACTAATATTTAAGAACCAAAACTTTAGATGGTAGCAGTTGTTAATTATCTCCACACACGACATCTCAATCCAGTTTTTTGTTTGCAATTGGCAAGGCAACAAGAATTGTCAAGTCAGTAGCTTTTGGCTTGGTAGCTAATTGTAGTATAGAGTATAGTGGACTCATAAGCTGTGGGTGCTAGGTGGGAACACTTCCTTCAGCTGCTGCGAGGGTTTCTTTCTTCATGTATTCAGCGCTTATGTAAATGACTATAATGTCTGTATGATTTTTTTATGCATGTTAGAATTTCAGAACTGCAAAATAATAAAAAAGATCTACCACTACCTTGTACTTAACGAATCTAGTAGCAAAGGAATTTGTGACAAAACATAATTTTTGAATAATTTTCTATCCTGTTTAAATTTAGAAGCACAAGAAATTATTTGATACTCTTGTTGGTAAATGATATATCAAGCAAATTATTTTTTCTAGCTATGGCTGAAAATGGATTTGAAAGTCTAGATTTTTCTTCTGTTTTTACTCTTTTCACACTTTTTGTCCCTTCAGATTCCATTTTACTGATATGTCCCTCCGTCCAATGCGAGAATTTAAAATTTGCACATATAAGGAATAATGGGGAAGACGGTAATATGTAAGTTTTTCTTCTTCTTTTTTTCATTTTACAAGTATAGGTTTTGAAGGGCCAGAGGGAGTGTAAAAAACTCAACCAAACTAGTCCAAAATATTTAACACCACAATTCATCTTGCATCAAGGGAACTCCGCCAATGTCTATAACATTGCCGGTCCCAAGCCCCGGATAAGGAGGAGGGCCCTGTGCAAATAAATTCTAGGGGCAGTGCTTTTTATGTTTAGAGTTCGGTTGTATTGTTTTATATGCACTGGTTCATTAGGTTTTACCATGGTTCACACAGTTTTACAGAGCCGTACTTGTAAGAATGGTAAGAGAAATATCTTGCAGTTGAACCTGACATGACTAATTTGGAAATAATGAATGTTTAGACTTTCACATGTGCTATCCCTTTAGAGTCAATGGTGCCCAGGTGCCTGAAATGTTGTTTCTGTGGCCTTTCGGCCGTCAGTAGCCAAGTGTTGGAATTCGTTCCTGCAATGGCTGGCTCAAGATAAGATAAGATGGAATCAGAACTATCATTTTGAGCGTCCTCTTGCTACTTAGGGTTTTTCTTTTGGTTTCTTGATCCAACGTTCTGGAATAGGTCCGTGCCATTGGTTATGTTCCTATTGCATCTGGCATTTTGGTGCATCTTTCTGTGGTCAGAAAGTTGAGCAAATTGAATAAAGCACTTTGAGTCAGTTTGCAGGAAAGGTTATCTGGATTATTAAGTAAGTTGTGGTAGAGGTGTTTAAATGTTTCATTCTTTGATAGTTCTCTGTTTCTGCTAGAGAGTTATTGACTTGGTTCAAAACAACTATTTTATGTTTGTTGTGCATGGGGATCCCAGCTGTGAATAATATCGTAATCATGCTGGTGGGGTTCTAACTTGTGGAGCATCTTGTGTTTGATAATATTAGAAATTTTCATATTCGATAAAGATGATTACTTCCATTGCTTTTCCCTTAACAATATATCCCAAAAGGAGAGGTGTTCATCCTTTGTTGCAGAATGGGGGTTCAACATGAAGATTGTAGCATCCGAAGGAGTTTATAGTTATTCTTTATAGTGGTGGTAGCTGAACCCTACTTAAAGTAACACACTAATGTAATCATTCTTGTCAGCAAAAGGACACTTGGTAGACAATATGCATGGCTGCCCCACGATCAGCTTCTCTTTCTTCTTTTATCCGAGGCTCTACCCATATGTTCGGTAAAGCTATACCTTTCAGCTGGCTTGGAGGTATCTCATTCAAATATCATGGAACTAAGGTTAGTTGTCACAATTCACCGATGATACATGACTTTACTGATGCCGAAGTTGCTCAAATTTGAAATACATTTGATGTCAGGTCTTGTTACTAATTTCACTAAGAGTTTTATGCCTGGGCTTGGTGAAAAATTCAAGGTCTAGGACTATCTCGACCGTTTCGGATGTGCTTGTGCTTTTCCAAGCATCTACGTCCTTCAGAGAATAAGATCAATAATATTGCAAAATGGGATAAGAATCTCAATAGCTCCGCCTATGTAGTATCTTCTGCATAGCCTGTTTCAATCAGGATATAGGAGAGGTCGTGATAGGCGTGGCGAAGCCAACAATTGAAAATCAGCCACTCATTTATGAAATGAAACCCATAGATAAGCCTACCCCAACTTGTTTGGGACTAAAGACTTGGTTGTTGTTGTTGTACGATAGTGTCGTGGAAGAAAGGATTCTACCACAGGTGCACAGCTTACACTAGTGCCTTTATGAATATCATATAGTTATCTTTTCCCTTTCCATGGCTTGTCAAATAATTCAACAGGTATTTGGAATCTGGAATGTAGGTCATATGGATTGCTGCTTAGAAATTGAATCTCTAGAAAAACATGCATTGTGGAGGAGAGCAGTATTTGTTCAGTCTGGTTGGTATATGAAAGTTCTAGTGCAGCTGGTGGGGTTAGTCTTTGCAGAACATGCGTTCAGTCACGAAGGATGTCTTCAAGAATATCAAATACCAGCTGGGAAAAGGTGTTTCAAGCATGCTAGGTGCAAGGTCCCTTGTACTATTTGTAATCTCTAGAGAATTGCTAATTGCAGGAGTTCTTCTGTCATACAGCATTTGCTATTCCAATACTACACCAGGCTTGAGATTTCTTGTAGGAGCCTACATTATTTAGTGATGGCTGAGTGAATCCAACTGTTTAGCATGCTTGAAAATGATACTCCATAAAATGATAATATTGCAAGGATCAGTGGATGTTTACAGTTTCTTTGACTTCCAATGCTGCTGCAAGATCTCCATCTAATGCTGATACTTACCCACAGGAAAGAACACGATCTCGAAGATGAGCTGCTGCTAATCGTTTATAGAGAAGATGACAATGCGGTGCTCATTTTCTTAAACTACAACACAATCACCCGATCAGGTGTTCGTCACAATAGTTTGTGAACCAAAGTGGTTAGCTCTTGTGGCAAGCATCTCTGCAGAGGCTGTGACTTGGGATAGTCCTATAATACTGAAAGCTTCTTTGCTTGCCAATCTTTGATACTTGAGCAAAATAGAAGAGAAAGTTGGAGCCACATTCTTGGTGTAGCTTCTCATGCTATGTTTGGAACTAAAGAGGCTAATAAGAAGTCCTTTATCTTCTTCGGTGATTTGGATTTTGCTGGAATAGAAAAGAGCAGTATCAAAGGTTTCCTAAATGAATGTCGTGGTGTCAATGGAAGCGCAGTAGCAATATGATTTTCAGTAACAAGGACAATTTTTACTCTGATTATTGTCATCAGTGTTAAAGCTTTGTTTTTGTTTTTTTTTATCAAGGACTTGTAGATATAGAAGGTATTTAGATCGAACATAAGTTGGAAATAGAAGTGTTTGGGGTCTATTTGTTGAGGTATGTCTTGGATCAGGACGTTGAGGTATGTCTTAGATCAGGACGTTTTGTTTTTTAAAGTCTTAATTCTCTCTGAATTTTTGAGAATGAGACGTGTTCTCTTTGGGTGTAATTCCTACTTGAAATATATGTCCATGACTTGGTAAATCAGGTCGCCTATTTTTACGCTTTTTTTTTTTGGAGCGTGTTTCGGATGTTTCTCGCCGATGATGATACTGGTCAGTGGTGTCGGTAACACTACGAAACCCTAGCATCTTAACATTCCAACCGAGGGCACGGACAAATCTTTAGTTTCTCCTGCGGGAAGGCTACCTGGGCCTTCGGCCCCCAATAAGCAACAAGATCTCACTCACATCTCTTATCAGTTTGAACCTTCATCCTCTCAAATCTTTCTGAAATTAGGATCTTTTTCGGTTTCCAGTCTCCGTGCAATCATTGAGAATTTCTAGGTAAGTTTGTAGTCCCTTGTGTGAAATTCAATTCCGTTTAGAAACATAAAATCATTAGAAGTTTTCATGTTGTGTACTGTTGAATTTTTCTCCGATTTCAGTTCGTTGAAATTGAATTTGTCTATTTTTCAATCCAAATTGAATAGAGTAACTCTCTTAAATTTAGATAGTGATGTTTGTGAGATATCGAGCCTGTTATGTTGCTTTTGAGGTTCAGATCTGTATGCAAACTTTTGAGCCTGTTAGTTTGATTCAGAAAAAATTACACTATATCGGATCACAAACACATAGTGTAGTGCTAGTGAACTTTTTAATATCACTATCGGGACTATTCCCGACAAGCATCGTTCTCAACAGGTCAACTAACATCTAAAACCTATTTAAATTGATTTTTATTTTGATTAACCCGTATTAAGTAGGCTATATACATTACAGGTACTTTTTTTCTGCTGAAAGGCGCGGAAGCTTATGAGAAAAAGTATCAGGAAACTCGTGGAGGATGTATCTTTGGTATAACCTGTCATCCACATACACCACTATTGAAATTTGTAAATTACAGGTAAGTTATATAGCTTCCTCTTAACATACCAAAAAAGACAGGGCTGTAAATATGACTAACTAGTTGCAACAGGCAAGGTTGATGGCTTGATCCTGTTTACATATTTATATTCCATATGTATTTATGAGAGATTCCTAAAAGGAGTTATATTAAACGCACCAACATCAGGGTGAGATTTTTAAGAGGAAGTTATATGGAAACGCACCAACATCAGGGTGAGATTTTAAGATGTCGGATAGGTCCACATCAAAGGATCCTGCTAAGTTTCCTTTTCCAGCACTGCTAGGATTCAACCTTGCTAGGTTCCTTTCTCTGCTAGGTTTCCTTTCTTGGTTTAGCTGTTGATATAATATAATCCTTGGGAATTCTGGAAAGAGCTGTAAAATATATATGTATGCTCCGTACAAAAAAAAAAAAACAACTCAGCTTAGAGAAAGATGAAGAATAATGGTTTGCCTCTTAAACGTTGTGCGCCAAAGAGGGTGGTAACGCTCCCATTATAGCTGATGATGAATTATTAATTTGTGAGATATTGAGCAGACTCCTGTTAAATCACTCATGAGGTTCAAGAGTGTATGTAAACGTTGGCATACTTTTATTCAGAAAGATTGGCGCTTCATTGATTTACACTTTATGCGGTCACAATCAAATAGAGTTAGTGTTGGTGCGACCTCCTTACTCATCAGGCCCTCGATAAGGCATATTTATGGAGAACGCTGTTTTTTATTTGCGGAACTACTAACATTGCTAGGAGGTGGTGATAGAGGAGGTGCCACCGTTCACACAAAAATACCAGATGTTACAGGTCACCGAAGTGGAGTAACTTTTCTCGAACCTGTTAACGGTTTGTTTTGTTTCATAGACATTCGAGCATATTGTGTTTGCATACATAATCCCAGCACCAGGGAATCAACACCTTGGATAAAATCAGCAATTGCGCAGCAACAAGAAGAAGAGGGTGAGCTAATAGAAGTAATAGATGAACATGGTGATCTTGTGGAGTATTGTGTAACATATATGTATCTAAGTTGGAATTTTGGATATGATCCTACCACCAAGGAGCACAAAGTGATTTCCATTTGGGTTAGACAATTATATAATGGGCCGCATGACAAAAAGGAAGTTTGGCTTTGTGAGGTTCTGACCGTGAGGCACAATTCATGGAGAATCATCGAAGCTGTCCCGCCAGTCTCACCCGTTGCTCTTTCGACCGCCAGATCAGTTTATGCCAACGGTTCAATATATTGGCTGCTTCATGGGGTTGAGGATGATGAGTTTGAACCCAATGCTGTTGGTCCGTTGATTGTTGAATTCATTGTCGGTATTGAAACATTTAGAGTAATTTCCATCCCTAACTTTATCATCAATGACATTCGTCCTCCTTATGATTTTAGTAATGGTTTAATGGAAGTAGATGGCTGTCTAGTTCTGTTAGCTAGAAAGATACGTCATACTGACTATGATTTCAATAGTTGGATAAAGAACGAGAGCACTTCTATGAAAATGTGTATATTGAAGAATAACCATGATCGAGACAAGGGAAAGACGAATACGGCGAGTACTAGTAGTGGTTCGTCTACCAGCAGTGATTACTGCTGGATGGAAGATTCTTTTTTAATGCCACAATTTGATTGGAAACCAGAAGACCCCAACTGTGTCATACCAATTCCAAGGACGGACCTATTCATTGTAAGATCATCTGATGGTGGCTCCTTCTACTATTACAACTGGAAGCAAAAGAGTTATAGTGACAAGTTTGGATTCAATGGATTCAACTCTTTTATTGACAAGAAAGCCAGCAACTCTTTTATTGACAAGAAAGCCAGCTACGGGCCATTTCGTTTCCAATGTCTTACCTTTGAAGAAAATATATTCCCTGTAAAATAGTCTGGCGTATAGGAGAATATGTGGAGATGAGAAGGAAAAGAACTGCCTTACATACCTGAGTTATTCTATCTGAAATTTCATTTTTTAGTATTTATAATTCATGTATGACCAAGCTCAGTATTCTAAATGTATTCAAGTAATCTATTCTATTTAAAGTCTCATTGTTACTATTTGAGCTTTGTCTCCTGGAGAACGAATCAGTTGTCCTCATTGATTTGTATGCTGAACATGAGGTAGAAGGGTTGAATGCCCGGGAAGAATTTTAATCAATCTTCCATATGTAAGTGGGTGCTTGGGAACCCATAGTTTTCCTTACCAAAATCTGGTCCTGTGAAAACGTGAAAACACCACATCGAAAACCGTAGTTTTTCCTAGCTAAAATCTGTTGGGCATGGGAAAGCCATTTTTTTCGGGAATGGTTTAACGCTTGGCGATTTACTTTTGATCTCGATTTACCAGATTAAGGCGCCGAATCGTTCATTGTTGGCGGTGGTCCCTTGACGTGACTACTAATCTAGCTTCAGTATTAGTTCACATGCGAAGAATTGGTAGAGAGAGAATACAGTGTTAACAAATAAGCAACATGTTTTTTTGAATTGCGATTTGCAACACATTTCGCTTAATCTACCGCTTCAATCTAGCCCACCATAAGACTTAACCTAAAGACTAGGACCTTTGTGACTTGTGAAAGTATCCACGACCAACATAACCCACTATCTTCATAAAAGCTATGAGAAAAACGAATATTTAGTTAACAAAATAGCCCATTATCATGAATCTTTATCCTCATGAGTACTCTGGGCCGCATAACGAGTAGGGTGGGTAGGATATGGCTTATTTGCCACCTACCCGCTGATCGGCGGGTAAGAAAAATTATTACTCGCCACCCTACCCGCCATTAAGCCGTAAGATCCTACCCGACCCATCAATTGGCGGGTCGGGTAGATATGAATGCGGGTATAACTATTTTTTTGTTTTTTGTTTTTGGTTAAAGTCGATTAATGGAATTGATAAATTTTTACTCAGAGTACATGACTCTCGGAAAATCAAATGCGAGTCAATAAATACTTCGTAAGGGCGGTAATGCGGAAATTCCTATAATTCTATGAAAACGTCCTCCCTTCTTTTTTTTACGCGAGTCATGCGACAAAACATCCTAACCCAGTAACATATATGTGCAAAACATCCTAACCCAGTAACATATATGTGCTTCCTCGACAAAGGACAGCTGTGTCAATGTCACTGCAACACAATAATAAAGTGAAACTCATAAACACCAAATTCTTGACCAAAGAAAAACCTAAATGCAGTTTTTATAGTTAAGGTTAAATGAGTTATCTTTAACCTTGCGTCTTTAGGGCGCCTCCAAACGAATTAGGGCGACACAAAAGACAAAATAGGTCATAATCGGAAGGTTAATCCATAATCGGAAGGGTTAATCCATAATCCCATTTTTTTAATGGCCAAACTACTTTTACATCGGGAGGTAACTATACACCTAGTTAATCAACAATCGGAGTCAAGATAGTTCATATAACTACCGATTATACGGTGGCTCTCTTTTTGCAAAATATCCTACCATAATCCAGTGAGTCAAGATAGTTCATATAACTACCAATATAGAGTTGCCCAAAATGTGATTTTGCAAAAATCCTCTTTTTTTGAATTTTGTTGAGCATATAATCGGTAAGATAGGAAGAGCTATCATGACTTCCGATTATACCACGCTCTCTTTGCAAATATCCTACCATAATCGGTAGTCAAGATAGTTCATATAACTACCGAATATAGAGTTGCCCCAAAATGTGATTTTGCAAAAATCCTCTTTTTTGAATTTTGGTTGAGCATATAATCGGAAGATAGGAAGAGCTATCATGACTTCCGATTATACAAGATCGCTCTCTTTGCAAATATCCTACCATAATCGGTAGTCAAGATAGTTCATATAACTACCGAATATAGAGTTGCCCCAAAATGTGATTTTGCAAAAAAATCCTCTTTTTTGAATTTTGGTTGAGCATATAATCGGTAAGATAGGAAGAGCTATCATGACTTCCGATTATACGCCGCTCTCTTTGCAAATATCCTACCATAATCGGTAGTCAAGATAGTTCATATAACTACCGAATATAGAGTTGCCCCAAAATGTGATTTTGCAAAAAATCCTCTTTTTTTTTAATTTTGGTTGAGCATATAATCGGTAAGATAGGGAAGAGCTATCATGACTTCCCGATTATACAATCGCTCTCTTTGCAAATATCCTACCATAATCGGTAGTCAAGATAGTTCATATAACTACCGAATATAGAGTTGCCCCAAAATGTGATTTTGCAAAAATCCTCAATTTTTGAATTTTGGTTAAGTCTATAATCGGTAGTAAATGAAGTTATCATGACTTCGATTATACATTGGCTTCCTTTGCAAATATCCTACCATAATCGGTAGCCAAGATAGTTCATATAACTACCGAATATAGAGTTGCCCCAAAATGTGATTTTGCAAAAATCCTCTTTTTTTGAATTTTGGTTGAGCCTATAATCGGTAAGAAAGGAAGAGCTATCATGACTTCCGATTATACAATCGCTCTCTTTGCAAATATCCGACCATAATCGTAGTCAAGATAGTTCATATAACTACCGAATATAGAGTAACCCCAAAATGAGATTTTGCAAAAAATCCTCTTTTTTGAATTTTGGTTGAGCATATAATTTATCATGACTTCCGATTATATCTTGACTCCCGATTCAATTATTCTCGAGAATTAAATGAGCGTGTTTACAGCTGGATCTGAAACAGAAAAAATCCAAAACAGACCGAAATTCAATTTTCGTAGGAAAAATTTTCACGAGACGCCGTCTCGCATTTCTGAGCGGGGCGCGCCCTAGATTTCGCGACACTGACCCGCAGGTGGGAACCCGGCTGAGAGGCTACGCCGGACCCCTGCACCAGCCAGATAGCACCGACATTGTATTCATTGTATTCATACCACGTCCATGCCCGCACAGGAGTTTTTTCAACCGCATTGGTTGAGCTTCTATAATCGTGAGCAAATGAAGGTATCCCGATTTCCTATAATCAAAGATAATCGGTAGTCAAAGATAGTTCATATAACTACCAATATAGAGTTGCCCAAAAAGAGATTTTGCAAAATCCTCTTTTTTCTAATTTGGTTGAGCCTATAATCGGTAGTCAAAATAGTTCATATAACTACCGAATATAGAGTTGTCCTAAAAATGAGATTTTGCAACCTAGAAATAAATTCAAACTACCGATTATGAAGGGGCATACAAGTATTTTCATCCTATTTTGTCTTTTGTGTCGCCCCTAATTCTTTCTGGTCGCCCCTAAAAGTGCTTAGGGATCTTTAATGCTAGGAGGTCGTAATTGTATCTTTAAAATATTAACAGATTAAATTTTTTTCTTTTTTTTCCAGAAGCCTATTATAGGGCTCCAAACATTTGGTCCTCAGGGCTTCCATTGATTCAAATGTCCTAAAATGTGGATGAGGGACCTATTCTACAACAAAAATACAAAAATATCCTTTAACAACTAAAATAATTACCTAACCTAAACCTAATTAAAATCAAAAACTAAAATTAAATATAATTAAAACCCAAAACTAAAACCTAAAAAAGAACAGAAAAGCAAACCCATCTCTCTTTCGTTCCTCCTCTCTTCTTCTCCTCCACCGCCTCTTCTTCCATTTTATCTTCTTCAACAACGATTATCTTATCCAATAACAATTTTAATTGAGTGAAAATTACAAACCTACCTCTTTTTTTTTTTTTTTTTTTGATTACACGATTATGTTAGATTTGATGGAACTAGGGATTTAAAACGTATACAATTTGTACGTTTGGGAATTTATGGTTTACAGTTAGGAAACCCAGCCGTATTTTCAATTTTCAATTTTTTTTCTTCAAAATTTCCCCTAGATACGGTTGGGAAAATATGAACTCCCAACCATATTTCAGATTTTTAATTTTTTCTCTTCAAAATCTTCCAGACGTAGGTTACCCTGGATTTGTCTACGATTGGAAAAATATGAACTCCCAACAGTATATTTTATTTACGGTTAGGTTTCCCAACCGTAAGTTCAATTTTTCAGAACAAAAAAATGAAAATTTTTTGATCTTTTTTTTTATGTTTAAATTATGATATCAAAACAACTCTTTCATTTAGTTAATCAATCATTAACACTAATTAATTGATGGTATTTTAGGCATTAGCAAAAGTAATAAGATAAAGGGTTTTGTTGATTGCTATTTGATGACCCGATTTTGTCATCTTGTGAGTCTCACAATCAAATGTTTGGAGCCACAAGGCCTATTCCTATGCACATGGCTAAAAAAAGTTGTTTGGCATACTAGGTGGCATGGTTAAAGATTTGCGCCACTATAGGAAAACCACTGAGCGACAGAGTTTTTAGCGAACAAAATAGATAATATTGCCGGCGATACAGTCTTTATCGCCAGCGCTACCATGAATATCGGTCTATATTAACTTTAACGCCAACGTTCGAATTAATGTCGCCAACGGTCGACTTTATAACGCCTATAAATACCGCACCGTCTCTTATTCCCCTTCACACCTTCCCTTCTCATCTATTCTCTTATGTCCTCTTTTCTTATCTAGTTTAACAAAATTCTCTTTAGTTTTACTCTTAAGTCATATGAGCGAGAAAAGATATATGAGTGAGAAAAGAAAAAGAAACAGAAGACTCAAAGGATCTACTAGTACCCCAGCCAGTGGATTAATTTATGTTGTGGATAAAGAATATGAGTTTCAAAATGTTAGACAATTGGTCGGTGATGGTGCACTCCCTATGCACATATCTGGCCACCCGGAGCGAGTTAATTCAGTATTTCTAAGAGGTGGATAGTCTGAGTTTCGTACGGTGTTTGGGTTACTTCCCCTGCCGTTCAAGAGATAGTCCGAAGATATCCTCTGCGACATTTATATCATATACAATGAGAATCCACAAGACTTGAAATAATACAAGTTATATTCGAATGATGGTGGAAGAATACAAACACGTTCTTTTTTCAAAGATTTTGAATGCAAAGTAAGTTAGTTTTTTCTTGTATCTAAATTTTTAGATTATGTTTTTGTTTTGTAAAATCAACAAACTCTAATTATGAATATGTTGTTAAATAGGAGTTACATCGTTAGATTTGTACATGTTAACGGGAATTCCATGTGAAGGAAACTTACTTTCATTTAACAGACTAAATTAGGTATTGGAAGATATATAGATGGAAAGTAAGACTTCCTTTATACTCAGATGATGTAGAAGGAAATGTTGCATATAGACAAATAAAAGCAAATGGATTAAAAGTGGTTGGGTTGAAAAGTTTTTTGCAACGTTATGCTAGGAAAATGGATTAGTCGAGGTTAGACAAGAAATCATATTTGTTCCCTGACCATTATAAGGAGCTCGAACGTCTGTTTCCAAATGCTAGCTCAGTGGTGTTAATCGGTTTTCTTGAAGCATTAGAATATTTAGAAAAAGCGCCAACATATGACTGGGGGCACCAATTTTATCAGAGATTTACATATCCCTCGGTAATTGCTCGACTTGTGTCAAAGATGGTTTAATGCTTTTTGGGGGATGTTGGAGGTACGAACCAATTTTCTTCACACTATTTATTTATTTATTATTTTGACATGGAAAATTTACTAACCAACAATGTTATTATTTTCAGTATTGTTGGTATACATATTTCCGTGTTTTGGAACCTTCTCTTATCAATACCACCAATATTTTTCCGGTCATACTGAAGTACGATTCCGATGATTGGCAATGACAGATTGGAGATGGCCAACATATTGCTATTGTTCATAGGATTCAACAGTTGTATAAAACAAGCCTTAACCTTATCTTCATGTCGTATGAAGAAATTCATGAGTTCGAAGACGAATAAGCTCAGAGACTAACAGTCATATACTAACAGACGTACTTGTACTGTCATAGACTAACAGTCTTGCAAAAGCGGGGGTATAACAACCACGCCCAATAATTCGTTCGGAAATCTGTATGGACGAAACTCCAATTTAATTCCGAGAGCACCAACTTAAAAGTGAGACTCAATCAAGAAATATATCAAAGAGCTTTATCTCTATTTATCAATACAATCAGCAAATCGAACAGATAGAAATCCGTGAGCCTGATTGATATGAGAAACAACTTGGACGGTACCAAAGACCAGTATCCAAGTATCAATCAAGTTATATCCAACAAACAACTCCGGATTTATCAACTGATTGAACTATGCACAACCTGTGATATTTCAATTATATAAACAAATATAATGCGGAAAAGAAATAACATGGACACTAGAAATTTTGTTAACGAGGAAACCGCAAATGCATAAAAACCCCAGGACCTTGTCCAGCTTTGAACACCATATTTTATTAAGCCGCTACGAGACACTAGCCTACTACAAGTTAACTTTGACCGGAATGCGGTTGAAACCTAACCTAGTCTCACATCGATTAAGGTACAGTCGCGTTCCTTACACCTCTAGAACCACGCCGGATTCTGCGCACTTGATTCCCTTAGCTGATCTCACCCACAACTAAGAGTTGCTATGACCCAAAGTCGAAATCTTATAACAAATCTGTCTCCCACATATAAGTCTATTCTGATAGATCACTACTCCAAATTTCTAGCTTAGAAACAGGTCTAAACCATTACGAATCGGGGTTGTAACGACTTTTACCTGTTACTTAAAGTGAGTACTACAAATTTTTCGTAAGCAGCAGTAGCCGTTACTTAATTTTGGGTTGTAACGCAGCCTTTAACGGAGTCAAGCCGTTCTGATTGCCACGTGTAATAAAGCCTAAGCCGTTACACAATTTTTTGTAACAAGAGAGTCGTAGCATACACCAGCTAAGTTACTACGTGGCACTTTAGTAACAAGCCAAAGCCGTTAAGGATTGCCACGTAGTAACGAGTTTAATCCGATACTTAATTTTTTAGTAATTGTATCATCGCGGTCAATATTGACCTGGTCAAAATTAGTCAATGCCGACCAATTTGACTAGATCAATATGATCAAGCAGAAATATTTTGCCTAAATAAGGAAATCCCAATTACAATCCCAATACATTCAATATCACCAAAGTCAATACACATTCCAATCCATTTTCAATGTATTCATCATCCACATTCAACAATAATCTCATATCACACATTCAATCCATTCATATACAATTTTTTTTTGAAATCTTCCTAAGTACCAAAAACTTATTAACCGCCTACATAGAACTTACAAAACTTGAAGTCTTTAAGGCACCTTATGACTCGCTTTGTTCTCCAGCCTTTCATATCAAAATGACCATCATTCAAAAAATATGCAAACACAAAAACTGTATACTTTAGATGTTGGAAGTAATCAAAAACTAGAAGAGATGACACGCACAAAAAGCGGAGCTGATTATGGAGTTATTCTTTGCAAGGAAAGGCAACAATACTTAACTAGTCAAGCGCAACTAGGAAAGATGAAGCTTCATAACTTGGCACTCTCTTTGTCTTTTATGTAGATTCCCGCCAGCAATCAATGCAATTGGTCTGCGACAAACAAAAGTCTATAAGCTCTCCACTCATTGAGAAGGCAAAAACCTTTTTCCAATGAAATCATTTTAACACTGACAAACATATATATGCATGAACGGTGCAAAATTTAGACAAAAAAAGGATGACATCTCATTTATGTGCTACCACATGGTAACAAATCCTGTACAATAATCAAGAGTCTTGTACAATGATATCTTAAAAAATTAAAGGTACAAAGACCATGCTCAGAAAATTCAGGTAAAGCATGTTAGCAACAGAACTAGGCATACCAACAAAAGATCAAATAATCATCATCACTAAATATCCCAGAATAACAAGACCCTAAAGATCAAATAATCATCCCCTCAAAGAAGAGAGAATGAGCTACAAGTAGCTTTTGCGAATGACCACTAGGACTGTTATCATCTTGCTCATTGAGAATCAGTCAATATCAAAACAAAACTTCCTAACTTTAGTTCATTTAAACTTAAAAAACTACCTTAACATGAAACTAAAGTTCAAATCATGATGAGCATATTTATGGAACAACTACACATGCTAGTTCATAAAAACACATACTCTGGATATGTCTTCCGTTCCAACTTGGACAAAAGTTCTTCAAAGTTCAATTCTTGATGAGCAGCAACAAACCTTGAAGTCATAAAAGAAACACTCATGTTAGAACAACAAACCTAAAATCAGTTCATACTTTCATTTCACTTCTAATTACTAAAAGCCATTTATGGACACATTAAATCAAAATCACCACCTCATACACACAGATAACAAACAATCCTATCCAACGCCTGAGTTGTTCACAAATCTTATTTCAGCATTATACATTTAATTTGAATTGATTGTTGTTATCAATAGCATAAAAGAATCACAAATTATCTTAATTCACAATTCCTATTACCTACCAAAAACTAGCAGTTCATTTAACAAGTTTATACTTCAACTTTGTCAAATCAATAAGTTATCATAGGTTGGCAAATGAATTAGTAATGACCAAATAGAAAAGAATAAGTAACCAAAGAACCCAAAATCACAAATCACAACAACAATATTAACTATTAAGTGCATAATTAAGTACAATTAAATCTACATTTTCACACCTTAGACACGATATTTCAGAAGCACCTATGGTTATAAACAACCGAAACAAAATAAATAGGCCGATGATTCCTGGGATTACTAGTTGGCAGTTATAGTCTCTGGTCCAAGTGAAATATATCATTAGAGATGATATAATTAAACACCAAACAATTAATTCCAATACTCTTTGAGCAAACATCATGGAAAGCTGTTGTAACTAGCATTTCATCCCAACCAAGAAACTCAATAATCTTACACTTGAAGCTCATTATGACACTTATTGAAAAAATCTTCAGATAATAGTAAAAATAGCAACTTAACGTATATAATCAACATGTTTCCTAGCTACGACAACTCAAGCAAAACTAAAATAAGCAATATAAGTCATTTAAGCCCATACGAACTGGAATATAGGTTAGTAATAGTTGAATTACATGGTATGGTTATTACAGAATCACTGAAGTATATAGCTAAACTACAAAGTAGATGTATCTATCTCATCAAGTATATACAAGTCATCTACTTTGTAATTTAACATCTTTTAATACCAATGAATGTATGTCAAGTGGATACGACGATATACAAGTTAACGTTTTTTAAGAAAAAGTTATGCTATCTTATCTATCTCATACCTTGGCAAAGCACCAACTTTGGCAGCTTGCTTCATATTAAAGAATCCAGGTTATTTTCATTATTTTCAACACGTTTGCTTCTTTTCTCGTTTGTCTCTTGGCAAAAGGATCCTCTCATGGCTCGCAAAGACCAAGACATAGAACACCATTAGACAAACTTTTAAAATGTATCGACTTTGAAACTCTTTTGAAAAGTGCACAAAAACCAATTACTGGATGCTAAATAGAATAGAATGCAGCGCTTCTTCGCTTAGTTCATATCACATCTCAGTATACGGGTAGTGTCATAAAATCTGTATTTGTCCTACAATTAAAATGCTGAAATAAAGTTAGTCCTTAACTTATTTTTCAATATTTTAAGTTATTTTATTCACTTATGGTTTAAAAATTAAATAAACACTTGCACTGACTGCAGTAGACTAGAAATCAAGACTTATAGTTTTGGCAACTAAACTTGAAAACAAGCTTGAGATAGCAACGCTTGCGAGTTCGACCGAGCAATGCTCTAACAAGATGTTTACATACTATAAGTCTATAACGGTCTAATAAATCATGTAAGTCTTTTGTCATCAATTCTAAGTATACCTAGTCTCGGATTATGATAGAAAGTGTGGTTGAGCATTAGACTTCACGATGTTCATCGATTGAAGACGAAGAACTACTAAGGGGATCTTGTGGAACTTCATCAACAAAAGGTATTCGGAGACTTGAACTCATATATCACTCAAAAGTCTATCTACTCTATCTCCTATTTGAGACAAAAGTCGTATAGCTATATAAACTTCATTTATACACATTTGATATTTCGAGCTGAGTTTAACTCGCTTACATATTTCTCGAAATATGTGTTGGTAAGATTTCGCTTTAACCAAGTTCATCTTATATTAACCGTCTGGTAATATCTTACATGATTTGTGTGAGACAGTCATTTGATCTAGACTCAGAATGTTTCGTATTGACCATTCGATCACTTGAAAATTGCTTTGAAGCTAATAGTTTGTGTGAGACAGCCATTCCCGTCTTCCGATAATGTTTCAATGATTGAATGAGAGTTTAGAACAATTGTATTTAAGCATAATATTCGTGCTTGCATATATGTAATCCATGTCTGGGAACCATGTTATGCATACCCGTATGCGTACTTGTTGGTTTTGAGAAAGTCCGGGAACCTGGTATGCAAACCGGTACGCGTACTGGCGTAAGGTTCAGGTCCGGGAATTTCTGTTGAGTTTGGATGTTGTGCATACCAGTTCGCGTACTGGCGAAACCCAAGCTTGGTCCGGCTACTTAGGTATGAGCACACCCATACGCATACCTAAGTAGATAATGTCTAAAATCGGTTTGTTCATGAACTAATACATTTATATAATAAAGAATGCAATATTTTGCAAACCGTGGCTATAATGTTCATGACTTGATTCATGTGAATCAAAATCGGTTTTGCTTCAATTGTATCTTGTATACTTCTATGAGAATATAAACAATTGAACAACTCTAGAACTAGTTTCATTTGGATCATTTGAACTAGTTATGGTTAAGATGAATGAGGTTGATATGAAAGTGTTCATATGGCTAACTTCGGTTAACTATTGTTGAGCCAACAAGGTGTACATGTTTAAGTACGGTTACTCAAACCTAATTGAAGGTACATTTCATTTGTGTGTAACAAGATAAGTTCGATCTAACGATTGAAAGATATTAGCTTGAGTCTAATCAGGTATTCATCTAATGGTGAATATTGAATGCTTTGTTACTAAGGTAGCAAACCTTGATTTAAAGACTATATAAAAGAGAACTCTAGTAACTGGGAAACCTAATCCCCACATCTTCTCGTGTGATAATAGTTGCGACTAGAGTCGATTCTCCTTTAACCTTAGGTTTTTCACGAAACCCTGTAGGTTAACGACTTGAAGACTTCATTGGGATTGTGAAGCCAGACCCAACTATTTTTCTGTAGTTGCGTGATATGATCTTGTTGTTTTTATCGTGATTGAGTACTATCGTCTTTAAGATTGGCTCGAGATTTATTCTCCGATAGGCAAGATAAAAAGTAATCACAAACATCTTCGTCTCATCGTTTGTGATTCCACAATATATTGTTTCGCTAGCATACGATTAAGATTATTGTGAGGTGATTAATATTTCTAGTCTGTTCTTCATGAATATAAGTCGGGTATATCAATTGGTTCTTGTTCACCTTGAATTATCAAAAGACCGGACAAAACTTTTAGGTTTATCTGTGGGATACAAATTTATCTATACAATAGACTTTTCTGTGTAAGACAGATTTGTTTATCAAGTCTTCAACTTTGGGTCGTAGCAATTCTTAGTTGTGGGTGAGATCATCTAAGGGAATCAAGTGCGTAGAGTCCTGCTGGGATTCAGAGACGTAAGGAGCGCAACTGTACCTTGATCAGTGTGAGATTGGTTAGGACTCAACTACATTCCAGTCCGAAGTTAACTTGGAGTAGGCTAGTGTCTGTAGCGGCTTAATACATTGTGGTGTTCAAATCTGGACTAGGTCCCAGGATTTTCGTAACCCCTCATATGGGAGTAGGCTAGTTTCCCTTGTATGCACTAAAATCAGAAAAGAAAATTTTCGTAACCCCTCATATGGGAGTTATAAAATAGAAAAACCTTCAAATACATGATAAATACGTTCAATATAACATTATTACACATTTAATTACATGATAGTATATATTTTTTAATTTTAATTAGGTAAAAAATATGACTTATGAGCAGCAATATATAAATTATTAATAAATAGATTCCGAGTATTAGACCGAGTTTTGGCGACTTCCAAGGCCGATCTTTTTTCTCCTCGCTCCAAGCTCCCCAACCGAGTAGGACCGAGGAACGATTTTAACTACTTTGATAGTAATCACATAAACAAGATATACACTCTGGTTAGGTAAACCGTAACCGAAATGTTTATAAAGACTATGTCCAACATGGTTTGCCGAAACTAGCCAATTTGAACTTTAAAAGCTTAACACTCATTTTCATGTTTACTAAGAAATTAATATAGTCACAATCATGTGATCAAATGAGTCTAGTGTTAATTGGAGAATTAATCAAATGCAAATCATTTCATAGAAATAATTTAAGGGACGGGATCTTTCAACAAAAGGGTTTGACAAAATTGTTTGACAAAAACAACGACTGTAGGATCTTTAGTATCTGACGGCTCAAATATATGATGACATTTCACAGTAATTACTTTTCGTTTATGTTTGGTCGAGACTCTTTAGGACTGTAAAATACAACTGAAGTTTAGTAGTCTTCTTCTACCTACTTTTCTGATCCTCTCGATCATTCCTTCGAAATGAAGAGAAACAGTTGAGGTACTAGGCATCCATCCTCCATCCTTATTCTTAAATACAACAATAGCTCAACTCAAACTCGAACCCCTACTCTCAAAAACGAGTAAACACGCCATTACTACTACTAAATCCTACTGCCTTAGCTTTTCACCACCACTACTAGCCTCTTTCTAGATAAATCAACGAAAGCTCATCCTTCATCAATATTTCAGCCTTAAACTATTCGCTAACTGCTTTAATAAGATTTTTTTCTAACCCTAGATTTGATTGGGGCTTGAAAAAAAATTCCTTACTATTTAGTATGAATCCATATTTTTATGATGATAACTAGCAAGGTTCTAAATAAAGGGAAACTAATATTTTTTTGATTGATCAATCATATACACACACTTAACTGCATCCGTTAATCTTAAATACAACGATAGCTGCGATCTATAACCCCTACTCTCGAAAATCACCATCAATCCACCATCATTGCTACCAACCAGACAACCATTAACCCTTCCACTGCCATAGCCACCGCCACTATCAGTCTCTTCCCAAATAAGTCAACTCACAGACCATTTTTGTTTGTCATTCATCACCATTTATGTATCAATTTCATCGGTACCTTCTTTAAAACTATTTTTGTAACCCTAGATTTGATTGAGGCTTGACCAAATTTTCACCACCAATATTTAGTATGAATCCATTCGATCCTGCAACTGATTTCGGTAATTGTTTAAATAATTCTAAATAATTGGCAAATTATTTTTCCAACTTTGATCAAACATATACACCAGTTAACAGGAAAGACTCCATGATTCCCGTATGGTTTCACTATTAGTGACCAGCCAAACGCATCTTAAAACCACATTTTATGCCATGTCATCACAAATCTTAGTTGTTAGATATATTAGATCCGGTGGTTATAATTTTTTGTCGAATGGTTTTGTCAAACCCTTTTGTTGAAAGACCCCGTCCCATAATTTAATTGCAATTGAATCATAATCGACATAGTTGGTAAATGTACAAGGTACAATTATTTGAATCGTTGTGAGTCTATTTGAGTGGTCGTACGCGAACCGGTTTGCAAACTTATATGCAATAACCGAGTTCCGGAGTTGACAGTAACTTTTTCGGTTTACGCACTTAGGTTTGCAAACTTAAGACTTTTACTGGTTCGGAGTCCACAGAACTTTTTCAGTTCACGTACCAGTTTGGGTACTAAACTAGTTCTAGAACATAGAACTGTATTGGCTCACATACCGGTTTTATTACTTTAACCCGGTTCCATTACCACAGTTCTAAAATGGTTTGCATACGAATATGCATACCTATCCGAATCACGAAACAAACAGATTGTCCCACGATGTACACGCGAATATGTATATCACACAAATCTGAAAGTCGATATATAGTTACTCCGCTACGTGTACGAGTACATGTAATGCGGCTTCAGACATATAACAGTTTTCTAAGTTTGTAAGACTGATAACACTGTCTTGTATTCCGAATATAGTAGTTCTATATTTTTCTAAATCAATTTGAAACATTCCTGAATAACATCAATGACACATATCACTGTTCCGGGCTATTTTCGAATGATAAACTTGAATCATGATTTGGTTCCGAACAATAAATTGCTCTCCACCGAAATTTGATCAAGTGTGAACAAATTCTCATTAAGCTTAGTCATTATATTCCGAGAAATTCGTAAACTAAATAATTAATCTTGACTCGAAATTCTTGTTTATGCAAGCTAGTCTAACTAGTTATGCGACAATCGTCTCAAGGATAAAAAAGTGAATATAACTTGAGAAGTAGGTGGTTCAGTCTTCACTTACCTTTTAGTGATAAAGTTCTCCAAAAGCTTCGATTGATCTTCGCCTTCAAACGGTAGAACGCAAATGATGACTGGTTCGTTTCTCAACTACCTCTATCCTAGACCGAGACCTAACTAATTGTAGACTAGAAATCAAGATACAGTTTTTACAACAAGCTTGAGATAACAACACTTGTGAGTTCGACCGAGCAATGCTCTAACAGTTATGTGACCACTAGACATGTTGAAATGAATTTGAGGTTAAGAGGGAAATTTTTTTGCTCTAGCACTGCTAGAGCATTTCTGAACTAGCAGGTTTATAACCGTGCGATACTGCGATCTGGTGAGATATGACTCATCTAACTATGAGTTATAAACCCAGTTATCCATCTTTGCTTTCTTCTTCCGAATACGACTCAATACATCTTTATTGAAATCAGCAGGTAACAATTGAAGAACACTACTACTGATTAATTTTTCAAACCAATATCATAATCGGGTATAACCTAGCACAATTGAATTAGAGAAAGCCCACTTCTTCTATGTAACTTTCTTCAACATTTTCTCTGACCTCTGTCTAATTAATAACCTGGATATTACCCCGTTAAACAAAAACTGGAAAAGTTCCTATTGAATTAGAGATGAAAAGTTTAATGGTGTTGTTGCTAATGATAGTAATGATGGTGTTAATGGTGATGATAATAATCACGAATGACTTGATGACGATCTACTAGAAATGGGAGGTATTGATAGTTGATAGGTCACGATGATAAAAATTGAAAACCATTAGTTTCTATCTGGTCTTCAGTAGATCAATCAATCAGATTAATGTTGTTGATTATAAGCGATTAATTGTTTCTCATATTAAAACAGAAAATGATGGAAACCATATTTCATAAGTAAGCAACGATATGTAAATGATCAATATAATTCACATTGGTGAATTTAGAAGCATATGAAGGAATTAGAATGTTGGGTGCTTTCATTTAAGGGGAACAAGTTTGGGATGGTTATAGAAGAGTTTTTGCATGGTCAATTATCCGGCGAGGTAACCACAATTAGATGATGTAATGTCCTAGTTAGATGACGCCATATCTGATAAAATTGTGTGGTTAGGATTCTGCTAGTTCAAAGTTGTTCTAGCACTGCTAGAGCAAAATTCTTCCCAGGTTAAGATGGTGTGAGTTGAAATGAGTTTGAAACTGGGTATTTATAGTGGGAGAAAATTGTAGCCGTTGGATGAGGAACTGATGAGAGATGATCAAACCAACAAGAGACGGCATGACTATCGCTGGCGCTGGAATGACCAACGAGCGATGTTGTGACCATCTGGCCATGGACACTCTATCACCCGTTAAAAACTTTATTGTGTATGACTAACTTCTATTCTTGGCACATAGGCATACCCATAGTGGGTGCTAAAGTGGAAAAATCAGTTGATAGCCATGTGCATAGGAATAATCCTTATATCTTAATTCATATTTCGAGAAATATATTCAACAAGATAAACTCGGATGGAAATCTCTACTGTGTTATAATTTAAAGCCCACTTAGTCATACGACTTAGTCTCATAGATAGAATTATAAATACTTGAGTAAATAGGAATGATTCAGTCTTCACATACTGAAAAGGCGAGGGTACCCAAATATACCTCAAGCTAAAACTTTTCCTACCTATAAGTCCTTTCTCCGAAAATGATTATCTATGGACTGAGTCGAGACAATACCACTAATCGGTTCACACTTCGTGTGATCGTCTATGGATACGAGATCGAGACAATACAACAACGAAGTATGTTACTTGATAAAAAGGTTCGAACTTAACCAAACACAATAGGATTCACTTATCAAGTAAATAGGAATTAACGTTTGTGCAATTTACTTTAATTATAATAAAACAATTATAATGCGGAAATATAAAGTAAATGACACAGCGAGATTTTGTTAACGAGGAAACCGCAAATGCGGAAAAACCCCGGGACCTTGTCCATAATTGAATACTCTCAGGATTAAGCCGCTACACAAAATTACACCTAACTTCGTATAGTTGAGACCAAACAACTAAACCTATAGTTCACCTAGTTCCGTCTGTATTCCCACGCCTCCAACTTATAAATAAGTCACGTACTTGGAACAATTCCTTTGGTTCGTATTCCAAACAGTAAAGGAACAATAAATTTGTTTGGTATCAACTCTATTCAACCAAGTGATATGAGTCGGACAAAGGTTCTTCCGTTTATCTTAACATAAACTCCTTCGTCAGGTCCTTAGATCTATCTTATGTTCAATTACCGAAGTAATCGTTTAATATTAAGCCAACAACACTCTTAATCCAAAGAATTGTGTTGATGCCGATCTACTCAATTAATCAATCCAATCTACCACAAGGATAAACCGATTATTAATTGGATCCTCTTTTACCAAAACAAATATTGTGCACACCAAAGATTATAAACCCAAGTCAGATCTTCAATATCTTCTTTGTCTTCAAATCTTTTTAAATCTTCAATAAAAACCTGCACACAATCACTTGAATCTCTTGTGATCAGTCAGACGCAGAACGGAGTCTGTTAACAATGGATTATCACAAGATCGTATTTAGAACTAACAACAGTCTAAAGATCCCTGTCGAAAATCTGAACTAGTTTGAGTGAATCTTATATCAGAAGAGAAGATTCTCAAGCATAAACAAACTAGGTGCAATCATATTTCAACCACCTTTAGTCAATCAAATCAATCGAAAACAAAAGATAAACTACAATTATCTAGTTTCCCACCAACGGTACACGCTAGAGCTTCTCAATCCCAAAGAAGACTTTAAACTGAGCGGCCGTAAGAGATTTCGCCTAATTAGGTTACTTTCCTCTCCGAATAGGCGGCTACACCGGTAACAACAACAAAAGAGGAAGTCTGTTGTAACGAAGGATTAGTTTGCTAGAAAGGCAAACTTCACGTATTTATAGACAAGGAAGTTCGGACACCAAGGAATTTCCAAAACCGAAAATATTCTCAAGATATTCATTATAGCACAAATTCGGTTTCCATAATTCCTGGAAATGCTCTGTCTAAAAATAATGATCGAAATATCTCGGAAAATCTAATTAGTAAATGCACATTACTAATTCTTATTTCCCTACCAAATGAAGTTAAATACCTTAATTAAAAGATTCTTAACTTATTTATGTTTCGATCATGGGATTCTCTTCCCTTAGCTATTAAGGAATGACTTTGAACAACTAAAGAAATAACATTAACATCACGTGTTCAAAGTATGTCGACATCCTTACTTTGTAAGTTCTCTTTCACACTTACAACCTTGAAACTGATTTGCCACACTTCCAAACAAGTTTAGAATTGGTTCATATGACTTTCAAGAACTATGCGATTGATCAAACAAACATTCAATCACAATCATGGGTTTAACGGTTCCACCAAAACAAGTTTCGGTTCTACCTTCCATGTGAGTAATGTGCATAGTCACACTAGCTTTCCAAAGTTCGGTTGACTAGGTACTAGGATCGGTTCCCCACATATATATGGTATCTAACTTATATGTGTTGCACATGTCCATAGGATCGGTTCCCCTTTGCCTAAAAAACGTGTTGCACATGTCCATAGGATCGGTTTCCCTTTCTGCTATAAACCTTGCTGCACCCCATACAAGGATCAGTTCCCTTTTGTGATGTACTGCACCTCTTACTAGGATCGGTTCCCCTTCCCATATTTGGTCAGACATAAAATCACAAACCCGATCATACCATCTCAGGTGATTACTTAAGATCGGTTTCACTAATAAAAGTCATACCAATACATAAGTCAGGCCTTTGTGAATAGTTCTACCAAGAACACAAACAAGTTGTGAGCGGTTATACTCAATCACACATATTGGTTGTTCATAAGATATGCAATGAATAACAAAACCAATAACACCTGGCAATTTCCTTTTCGGTTCACAAAAAAGTTTATGAACTTACTTCCTTAGAACACATGTAAAACATTGTTCCCTAGGATGAAATCCTCACCTCATACCCATACATAATCACAATAGCATTCAAATGATTATGGCGATGTCTTATCTACAAAGTTTAATGGTTAAGCAATAAACCTCGTATTGTATCCCTTAGTACTATGTCTATCTAGAGTGCAAATATGCTTCGCAGTTTTGTTTTCAATATGCACGACTTGAAAGATACGTTAGGGAATGAAACAGTTCAAGTCAAATATCACTAACCTCAAATGGAAGGATGATTGTTGTCGTTGTAGCTCCTTGCTTCTTCACATCTTCAAGACTTCGCAATACTTGTAATGTCTCATATCCTAATACTTTCAAGCTAACCTATACGAAGTTGACTCTAGTACATAATCAAGCGACTCTTAACATGAGTTTTGATTCACTAAAATATGACAACCAAACTTGACATACCAACGCTTGGTGGGTTCAACCGAGCCATGCTCTAACAATCTCCCCCTTTGTCAATTTTAGTGACAAAACTCTTACATCATATGGATAAACAAATTACAAGAATTCATTACACATACGCTTGATTCCCGAATTCAACAACACAGTAAACTGCTTACATTCAATCCTCGAAAATATCGTTGTTGACATTATAATAAAAATGCTAATACTCCCCCTAAGGAAGATAGGTAGATATTCAATCCGCACGTCTTTGTTATACCAATTTATATGACATGTTACTCTCCCTTAGTCTGTGCTTTCACTCTTTCGTTAGATAAACGTTCAAGCACCAATGTTCTTTTCCTTAGCTATACCAATCAATATAAAATCAATGCCAGTATCACTTGTTTACTCCATATATTTCTCCCCCTTTTTGTCACAAAATGAAAAAGAAACGAAAAAATAAAGGACAACACGAAAAGAATCTTACAAATCTCAAAATAGACTTGCAACCTGTAGAGTTAGGCATGAGGGTTCCACACATCATTTTCTGATAACCAATATCAAAACCGAAACTACAAGTAGTTTTATTTTGATATGTTACCAAGGAAACAATTGTCCGAAACAATTTTTCCAATTTAGTTTAGCAAACCAAAAACAACTAAGCACCTTAGTCCCTTTGCTAAACCGATTGTTCAAAAACAACCGCTTAATTCGATAAGACCAAAATAAAGATAACTCTATTTTTCTCATTAGGTTCTAATTATCCATAAACTTATACCTTTAAATTTTAAACAAGACAAGTACTAGGTTAGTTAACTAGCATTTCTTGTTAAGGCATTCGATTAGACTTGAATAACCGAAACCTCACTTCGATAAGTCTAACTAATATCAAGATTAACTTAGTTTCTCTTATCCGGAATCAAATTGGACTAAAAAACTCATCCCGTACACCTTTTATTTCGTTAAGCCATAAATAATTCATACAAACCAACAAAAATCAACTTGCATAATTATTCACCTCAACCGGAAGCAATTGAAACAACATAGACATTAAAAGCACCGCAATTGCACCGAAATTTTGTAAGCCTAAACAATTGATATCACACAATAAAGCAAGATAACAATAGTTTTTCTTAACCGGAACCAATTGAATCACACACATCCACACACACATCATGGAATAAACATCAATCGAACCGAAATTTCGTTAAGCAAAAGCAATAAATATATATAATATAAACTCAGGCTTTTCTTCAACAGGAAAACAATTAACTAACAAGATTGTTACCTCAAATTTTGCATCCACTTCTCCAATATGTTTGCATCTTCGTCCAGGGAGAATTGATATCGAAATATCATCATGTTGTCATCCTTATGACAAAACAAAAGAATAACAACAGCCCTCAACCTTTACCAGAGAAAGGTTGAAAACCGGTTTTAACAATTGCAAGCAAGAGTTGAAAACCGTCGAAACACATATGCTTTTATGCTAAACCAAAACCGATTCAACATATTGTGACTTTTTCACATATTGTTTCTACCAGAACCCCTCATGATTCTTTGATAAAGCCTACCAACATGGGCTAGAACTTAATCCTGCTAAATCAAAAAGTCACCCAAACCACAAGGGTTCACAATATATGAGATCGAATATTAAGGTAGTGAAACCGTAATTAAACATCCCATAAACATACATAGCAATAAGATAAAAACATTCAAGCACAGGCTATGTAAACCAAAAACTATCACGAAAAAAATTACCAATAAAATAATTTTATTCATAATAGTTTTATTCATTAATAGACCAATACAATCAATGAAAGAAATCAAAAATTGATGTCTATTATTCTAGATTAAGTAATACAGCAAATAACTTAATCTCTAGTAGTGCTCTTGTTGTTCACTGAGGTCTCTTCAGTGTTCAAACTCTTGAAGCATGTCTCAAGAGACTTGTCCGCAACCACTTCTTGTTTTTCAAGTTCTTCAATTAGAGCTTTGAGATCAGCAAGAATTCCTCTTGTACTTTCATACTTCTCTTTTACCCAATCTTGATGTCGAATAGTCATAGCAAGATTGGTTTCTAGTTCGTCAAAACCTTGGATATATTGAGACATACTATCAGAATGAATCCATTGGGTTTTAGATGGATCTTGTTTGTTGTAAGCTAACAGACATGACTCATCTTGTATCCAACTGAACTATCAGAATCATAATCAGACATAATGTTTGATATGCCCTTTTTCTTCCTCTTTGTATTGATTCCTTGACAATCCTTAACCTTTTGAGCTTCCTCCTTATTAGCCTTTGAGACACTGCGAGTTATTGGAGGAATGTTCGATTATGAATAAATAAATATAAAGGATTGATCAGGGTATCGGAATACATGTAAGAGAAAGTTCCTCCTTTTAAAAGAGACAACTTTCGGACCAAAAGACCTCTGGAGAATCCGAAAATATAAAAGAATATATTTCGTTTCCTTAGTCCGAATTTCTCAAGTTGGAAAGATTATTAAAATCCGAAAATTCCAAATAACACCTATTTTTGGAAAATCATGTTAAACATGAACAATTTTTCTAAAAACCATGGATTCGCAACTACCCATAAACTGTCACAGATTTTTTCTGATAAACAACTACACAAAACAAATGTGCTCCTGTTTTATTGTGCCTTTCCCATCCAAGTTTATGAGCACGCAAGAGGATGAGAATGCAAAATTATGATACAACTAAGTTGCATCGGAGTAAGCTTTTTCCAGCTTACAATGAATATCAGAAACATAGTTCATGTTTCTTTTGGGGAAATTCTGCCCAAAATATTTTCTCCCAAGACGATGATCTTTTCTAACTAGAGAGATATGATTATGTGGAGAAAATGTATTAATGTGAGAATTCTCAGAGATGGATAAATCTCTCTTAATTCTTTCAATGAGATTTTCATAAGATTTTCTCATTCTAAGGACTTCCTTATTTTTCACATTAGTGTGATCTTTTGAAACAACTATCGGAAATTCCTGATTATTTCTCTTGGCAGAGATTCGCTCTTTCCCTTCTTTCTGAAGTCGTTCCTCATCAAAACTAGACTTGTTTCGATATGGGTGAGTAGGAACCTTTTTCCAGAAGTGATTATCAACTGTTTCCCCTGACTCTTTTGGGTTGATCTTATCGGGATGTGGTATAATCTGTCTTTCTACTGAGGAATGATCTTTCACTTTTTTAAGACAAGAAACTTCCTTCAAAATTTTTACCACAGTATGTTGAAGAAGTATAAGTTTCCTGTCAAGTGACTGAAACTGTATTCCTTACAATCACCACGGAATCTGTTCAAAGTTTCCTTGGGACAAGATTTCGTTTGATCATCAGTAGATCTAGAAGCTGGTTTCTCATCCTCTTCCAACTTGATGTAGTTAGGCAAACTACCATTATCTTGATATGTTTAGATGTGATGGTATGCCTGAGAAGATGTTTATGTTTTAGCCTACAGTGATAACCGCAAGTGCACGGCGTCTATCGGAGACGCGGCAAGTACGGGTCGATCCCAGAGAAATGGGTGTGCTTAAAGTGATCTTATGGCTTCCTAAACTGATTTCAAAAGTGACAGAACAATATTGTGGTTTTGTTGCCGTCACGGCTGAGTTTGAACCGAAGTGACTCTAAACTAAGGTAAACAAGTGAGAGTAAAGGATTGCTAGGTCTTCAAATCCACCTCTCGATTCCTATAGTGTGTTCAACTAAGTTGAGTTCTTGTTCCTATACCGGATAAGTGAAGCTTGTCACTTCTACCACCTATCTTAGGAGTTTCTCCTAGTGATACTTCAATATTCAGCTAAGGAACTAACTTGAACCTTTGGTTGTCTAATTAAGCACAACCCGGTCAAGGGAATTAGCATCTAGTTCTAAGGCTTGAGTCTGCAATACAACAACACGGTTGTAGTCTAACTACAATGGATACAAGATATCCATTGTGAGAGTAAAGTATTGGGTATTAGAATTGAAGTTGTATCTATAATTTAAGCTCTCAAGAACATTCAAGCGAGTTGAAATCACCATAGTGAATTAGGGTTTCGGTGAAATCCTAGAAACTTCAATTAAAACATTAAAATAAAAATGAACACAAATTAAATCTAATTGCTGCTACGGCTAATCCGGGCATGCCCTCTACACACAAAGTTCATTGCTATTTATACATGCAAAGGAATATAAACCCTAATATTCAAAAACGAAATTAAAGATAAAACAAATCAAAAACAACACTCGCACCCATACTCGAATCGTTGTTCTCCCTGTCAATTCGTGCTCGAGAACTCCATCGGTTGATTGATTGGAGACCCTAGCTCTAGTTATCTACGATTTAGTTTCTAGGGTTGGTAGAAACTAAGAAAGAGATATCTAGACCTAAGGAGGAGGAGTAGAGGGCTGCTGGGGTTGTTGGCCGAGTGTCGGGAGAGGATGGAGTTGGTGGCGAAGGTGGCTCGGTGGTGGTATGGGTGAAGAAGGTGGATGAGCGAGCCTGTTGTGAGCGTGACGGGAGAGGAAGAAAGAGAAGATGGAAATGAAATGAGGTTAGGTCGATTAGGGTATAGGGTATGGGAGTTTGTTGTGAGGCGAGATACATCGAGTGATGATGAGACAGGCCGAGCGAGCGTAGGATGAAGCTGGGTACAGTCCGAGCAGGCGAGGAGGACTTGGAGTGATACGTTGTTGAGCGGAGCATCGAGAAATAGATGTGAGCGAAGGAGCGACCGTATGATGCATCGGGCGAGATCTCAACGGCTCGGGATGAGCGGGTTCGGATCCGGGTCGTGGGTAGCTCTAGCCCATGTCTTGTAGATGAGTTGCTACTTGTTGGGTTGCAACATGACACCGCGCGAGCTTGCTTCGCTCCATAGACACTTTCCTCGAGTCTTCGCTCTTTTGGCTCCTCAATTTCTCCGAGCTTTATTTATTGCCTAAAAACACAAAATTAATTAATACAAATATTTATTCTTGAAAACAAAGAAAACACGAGAATGGGATAATATCCGATTTCTAAGCGCAAAAGATGAGTAAAATGCCAATAAAAAGGTGAATAAATATGCACTATTTGGCACTCATCAAATACCCCCAAACCTGAATTTTACTTGTCCTCAAGTGAAACGAGAAATGAAGAAATCCTAACTATACCCCTGTCGCGGAGTCTCTCGAATGCATTTAGCGTATGCACTAAGCCTTTAAACCCCTAGGTGTCCCTAGTGGACGAGTTGTAGTCTCGTGAGGGTTTACAGAGAGGTGTACCCACAAAACCTTCTCCAACCCGAGTGTAAAAGAGTCTCAAGCATCCAAGAAGCTATGAGTACATAGAGTTTCGCGTGCTAGTAATTGAAAATTGGAAGTACCGGAGAACACAATCGGGTTTCTTAGTTGATTAGAGCGTTAAAGTTGGATTTAACCATCTTAGGAGAGCGAATTAGGTCTTTGTTTAGATATTCGGTAGTAGAATTGTGATCACCCATAGTGGAGACTACCCATTTTACATCAAGTGAGGCACCAACCTTCAATTTTTTGCAACTTTCTAGAAAAGTTTGTTAGAGTGTGTGTCACCTTACGTAAATTAGGGTAGGAATGGTGAGCTACCCAACTTCGCACCATTTTCGGCACTACTTTTGATCTCTTGAGTGCTAGTTTTTGTCAATCATGAGGGTGACGTTTAAAGAAGAAAACTCCTTCTAAATATCGATTTGCGAGTTAGCATCACTCTCTCTCTCTCAATCAAGAAGACCCATAGAAACACATCATCGTCAAAGAAGCGGAGCATCATCAGAATATTGAAAGAAAAATTGATATAGTCCAAGGTTTATGTGCAAAAAGAAAAAGAAAAGAAAATAGGATGGGAATTAATAAAATTTATAAAATCAAGACAATACAAGTTGTGGAAAAATTGAGTGACAAAGTCCTTTGTCCATGGAGTTAGTTGTTTCATTATTTTGTTTTTATTTTCACTTATTGTACTTAAAAAAAAATCAAAAAAAAAAATCAAAAAAAAAAAAAAAAAAAAAAAAAAAAAAAAAAATCAAAAAAAAATTGTGTAGTTTATTTTTGCTAACACCATGGTAATGAAGAGTTCAAGAAGAAAAATCCAAACAACAAGGAAATTGAGTAGAAAGTTAAAAATTGTCAAGTTTTGTGAAGTTTAGAAGTTAAGTCATCAACAATTGAAGACCGAAGACTAGAAGATTGAAAGCGTTTCTATGGTTCTTATGAGAGTGATATTAATTGCCGATCGGGTGAGAAGTGAGTGAGTACTCCACCCCTTGCTAATGGTTGATTTCCTTTCTTAGAGATCATCGAGAAAAAGATTCTTTTTGTCCACACTTTTGTGGAGTCTCAGTTTTACTTCGAAAAGGTTATCCTTCTTACCACAACGTGTGCGGGATTTCTCTCTTTACTCTGCCTGCACACATGAGAGACTAAAAAAGCGATCTTTTTGAGTGCAATTATCATAAAATCCTAATGGTGAGGCGAAGTTGAGACTTATGATCACAATCGAATCCGAATTCTTTCGTATGGTATGGTTACTTCTCGCTCAGCACTTAAGGATGAGAATCGTTCTTTGGTAGTTCTAACTTCATGTTACTATGCCTGTGAAACTCTATGTACTCATAGCTTCTTGGATGCTTGAGACTCTTTTACACTACGAAGTTGGAGAAGGTTTTGTGGGTACACCTCTGGTAAACCCTCACGAGACTACAACTCGTCCACTAGGGACACCTAGGGGTTTAAAGGCTTAGTGCATACGCTAAATGCATTCGAGAGACCTGCGACAGGGGTATAGTTAGGATTTCTTCATTTCTGTTTCACTTGAGGACAAGTAAAATTCAGGTTTGGGGGTATTTGATGAGTGCCAAATAGTGCATATTTATACACCTTTTTATTGGCATTTTACTCATCAAATACCCCCAAACCTGAATTTTACTTGTCCTCAAGTGAAACAGAAATGAAGAAATCCTAACTATACCCCTGTCGCAGGTCTCTCGAATGCATTTAGCGTATGCACTAAGCCTTTAAACCCTAGGTGTCCCTAGTGGACGAGTTGTAGTCTCGTGAGGGTTTACTGCAGGTGTACCCACAAAACCTTCTCCAACTTCGAGTGTAAAAGAGTCTCAAGCATCCAAGAAGCTATGAGTACATAGAGTTTCTCATGCTAGTAACATGAAGTTAGAACTACCAAAGAACGCATTCTCATCCTTAAGTGGCCGAGCGAGAAGTAACCATACCATATGAAAGAATTTGATTCTGTGATCATAAGTCTCAACTTCGCCTCACCATTAGGATTTTATGATAATTGCACTCAAAAAGATCGCTTTTTTAGTCTTTCTCATGTGCAGGTGGAGTAAAGAGAGAAATCCCGCACACGTTGTGTAGGTAAGAAGGATAACCTTTCGAAGTAAAATTTGGGAGACTCCACAAAAGTGTGGACAAAAAGAATCTTTTCGATGATCTCTAATAAAGGAAATCAACCATTAGCACGGGGTGGTAGTACTCACTCACTTCTCACCCGATCGGCAATTAATATCACTCTCTCATAAGAACCATAGAAACGTCTTCAATCTTCGGTCTTCGGGTCTTCAATTGTTGATGACTTAACTTCTAAACTTCACAAAACTTGACAATTTTTAACTTTTCTACTCAATTTCCTTGTTGTTTGGATTTTTCTTCTTGAACTCTTCATTACCATGGTGGTAGCAAAAATAAACTACACAATTTTTTTTTTTTTTTTTTTTTTGAAAATAAAAGATTAAAAACTCTATATGCAAATGCAAATACACCCCCAAACCTAAATCAAACATTGTCCTCAATGTGTCAGATGAGATAGGAAAAATTTAAACAAGTCACATACCATGAGAACTATGTTGATAAGAGAAAAGGGAAGAGATTACCGGATGTCGGCGGGAGCAAGGTTAGAGCTTCATTCGTTAAGGCTAGAATCCAACATTCTCAGTGGAGATCATATCGGATTAGCACAAAATATGCGCAAGAAGACTCAACCGTTTCATGAAAAAGAAAAATTTAACAAGTCCTACTGAATTATATACAAAAATTTACTAACAATCTAAAGAGTTGAGGGTCAACCCAAAAGATAATATACAGAAACATTAACATTCTTACAAATATAACATGAAAATGGGCTTTGGTTTATGTGGGAATTTGGTTTATTGGGCTTTGGTTTGTTTGGGATTTGGTTTGTATGGGTTTTGGTTTGTATGGGTTTTTGTTTGGTTTTGTTGGGAATGTACAGCCCAGTGGAACTGTGGGCTCAATTTGGTTTAAGCCCAGGTTATGTGCAAAACCTAGTTGTTGTGCAAGGCCCAGATTCAGTTAGCCCAGTTGATGTGCAAAACCTAGTTGTTGTGCAAGGCCCAGATTCAGTTAGCCCAGTTGATGTTTAAACAGCCCAACAGTGTGGGTTCTATGTGGGCTGAAAATTCAGAGTGCTAAGCCCAGTAAGTGGGCTTCAACTTATGCAGCCTTGGTTGTGCAGCTCAATGATTGCACAACACATGGTATATGCTGAGTTTGGCAAGGTCAAGCAGAAGCTGTACACAGCATAGCTTAAGAAAGATTATGTGCACAGCACAGTTTGGCAGATGCAAGGCAAATTCACAGAAAAAATGATGCCTGGGGTATCAGCCAGTTAACGGGGGTATATCACTTACATCATCATACATTCATTAAATTTCAAGACACCGTAGCTATGAACACCACGGATGCAGCAGTTAGCAGTTAAGCAATGCTAGCACTTACAACATGCTCAGAGTTGCAGGGTGGGATGCTCAGCACAGAACATACAAGCGCAGATCACAGATAATCAGGGATAGTGACCTAGCAAGGCAGCTAGTGCATGATGCAAGCACAGATTAGTTAACCTTATTTTCACAGTTCATACACAAGGATCCCAAATCTCAGCAAGCATGTGGCGGGGATATGCTCAAGTTGTATACGGGGTTAGCGAGATCACGAGCAATTCAAAGTTCAAAAATACAGCTACAGGGACCGATAGTTAGAGCACAACTCACAGCTCAACCACAGCTCAACTCACAGCTTCAGGGGGCTGGAGTTCGGCTCAGAGCATTGCAAGGTAATGCTTAACAGAGTGGAGCAATACTTAGGTAAGCTCAGGGTTTAACAACACTTGGTTCAACAAAGTGATGGCTCACAGGGTTTGCAGGTACCGAGGCTCAACGGCTTCGTGGGCTGGAGCTCAGGGCAGATTGAAGGTTAAGGGTTACACAGCTCAGATCAAGCCCAGCACACAACTCAGAGGTAATTGGTCAATCAAGGTAACTAATTCAGCAGGCATTTATGGCAATAGTCAAGGCATAGCAACAATCAACTTGATCTGGTTCAAACAACCAACCAATCTTCACCTTAGGGAGCATTACAGGCGAGATTTCAAGATCAGACTACGCATACAAGTTATGGCTATGACTCAAAGGTGCACAAATGATGGTAACGAGGGTCTCACACGAGGCACACAGGTGCGCAAACAAGGACATACAACTCATACAACTCATGTAGATGGTTACCTCAGGGCATGCTCATACAACTTGTTCATATTCATACAGCTCAGGTGTATTCACTCATGGAGCCACTTACCTGAATTGCGGTTTGCTCGAGCTTTGTGAACTCGGGTTCTGCTCTCTCATCCTTTCTTGGTTTTGCTCAACCTGCAGCACAAGTAGCATGCACTCCTTGGCTCAATTGAAAGGGGTCCGTATTCGAAATTGTAAATACTCAAGAGGTATGAACTGCTACTACAAACCGAGCTTAAAATATTCTACTAAGCTACGGCTACGAGAAAATGTTGCAAAGTTGCCTTGAAACAGAATTGTCGAGGCCAAGTCGGGTAAGCTTTGAGCTCAACCTATGCCGGATCTTGAGTGCAATGCACTATTATCTTACGTTTAGAGATCATGGGCCAAGTTCCGAGAAACCTTACCTTCGCTAGCTCATGAATAGTGCCACACTTGAAATGTCAAGTTGAAGTGCAGGTGACAAAGAGAGGTTAACACTACGATAGTAACTTTAGTTATGCTATGTACAGATGGATGAATAACTAGGAAAGCAAGCAAGCAAGCAAGAATGTAAAATTGCAAAAATAGAAAACCTCGGCTAAGTTATACTAAATACAGGGCATACAAATAATAATTCAAATAACTATGTACAGGGGAGAATTGAAAAACAGTGAAGCAAGCAATGGATCACAGGGCACACGCCAAGTCCCCGGCAACGGCGCCAAAAACTTGGTAGGCCTGAGAAGATGTTTATGTTTTAGCCTACAGTGATAACCGCAAGTGCACGACGTCTATCGGAGACGCGGCAAGTACGGGTCGATCCCACAGAGAAATGGGTGTGCTTAAAGTGATCTTATGGCTTCCTAAACTGATTTCAAAAGTGATGAGAACAATATTGTGGTTTTGTTGCCGATACATTTGAGTTTGAAGGTGAAGTGACTCTAAACTAAGGTAAACGGTGAGAGTAAAGGATTGCTAGGTCTTCAAATCCACCTCGATTCCTATAGTGTGTTCAACTAAGTTGAGTTCTTGTTCCTATACCGGATAAGTGAAGCTTGTCACTTCTACCACCTATCTTAGGAGTTTCTCCTAGTGATACTTCAATATTCGGCTAAGGAACTAACCGAGACCTTTGGTTGTCTAATTAAGCACAACCGGTCAAGGGAATTAGCATCTAGTTCTAAGGCTTGAGCTGCAATACAACAACAGGTTGTAGTCTAACTACAATGGATACAAGATATCCATTGTGAGAGTAAAGTATTGGGTATTAGAATTGAAGTTGTATCTATAATTTAAGCTCTCAAGAACATTCAAGCGAGTTGAAATCACCATAGTGAATTAGGTTTCGGTGAAACCCTAGCAACTTCAATTAAAACATTAAAATAAAAATGAACACAAATTAAATCTAATTCTTTGCTCTGGCTAATCCAGGGCATGCCCTCTACACACAAAGTTCATTGCTATTTATACATGCAAAGGAATATAAACCCTAATATTCAAAAACAGAAATTAAAGATAAAACAAATCAAAAACAACACTCGCACCCATACTCTGAATCGTTGTTCTCCCCTGTCAATTCGTGCTCAGAACTCCATCGGTTGATTGATTGGAGACCCTAGCTCTAGTTATCTCTGATTTAGTTTCTAGGGTTGGTAGAAACTAAGAAAGAGATATCTAGACCTAAGGAGGAGGAGTAGACGGCTGTTGGGGTTGTTGGCTAGTGTCGGGGAGAGGATGAAGTTGGTGGCGAAGGTGGCTCTGGTGGTGGTATGGGTGAAGAAGGTGGATGAGCAGAGCTCTGTTCTGTGAGCGTGACGGGAGAGGAAGAAAGAGAAGATGGAAATGAAATGAGGTTAGGTCGATTAGGGTATAGGGTATGGGGAGTTTCTTTGTGAGGCGGATACATCGAGTGATGATGAGACGGGCCGAGCGAGCGTAGGATGAAGCTGGTACGATATGAACGGTGAGGAGGACTTGGAGTGATCGGGTGTTGAGCGGAGCATCGAGAAATAGATGTGAGCAGAAGGAGCAACCGTATGATGCATCCGGGCGAGATCTCAACGGCTCGGGATGAGCGGGTTCGGATCGGGTCGTGGGTAGCTCTAGCCCATGTCTTGTAGATGAGTTGCTACTTGTTGGGTTGCAAGCATTGCGCGCGCGGGCTTCGACTTCGCTCCATAGACACTTGCCTCCGAGTCTTCGATCTTTTGGCTCCTCAATTTCTCCGAGCTTTATTTATTGCCTAAAAACACAAAATTAATTAATACAAATATTTATTCTTGAAAACAAAGAAAACACGAGAATGCACGGGATAATATCGATTTCTAAGCGCAAAAGATGAGTAAAATGCCAATAAAAAGGTGAATAAATATGCACTATTTGGCACTCATCATGTGATTAAACCGGTTTTGTCACAATCTGTAAAAGTCGAGCAAGGACTTTTAGTTTCCTCATCACAAGAAATCACAACATCATCATTAGTTGGAATCATATGACGTGTCTCTTTAACTGTAAGAGATTTATCAAGAGCCTCTAGCTTGACAATGAAATCCATTTTCTCTTTTGCTAGACAATTCAGTTGAATGTCTTTTTATATGATCTCCTGTTTAAGAAGATTTGACTCTGTCTTTAAAATGAGTACTTTAGAAGACAGAGATTGTATAGGCTTTAAGAGTTTTACCAAAACATCTTCTCTTTCATCAGAGATAGACATAGATGTTTTCGTCACTCCTGGATCATGAGTCAACGAAGTAGTAACATCTTCAACTTTTGAGTATTCATACTCTTGCAAAACGTTAACCGAATCAGACATTAGATTCAATTCTGATAGGTTGGATCGCACCAAACACAGATTGTTAGATCTTTTCGTGTTTGCCTGATCTGATACCAATTAAAAAGGCGAGGGTACCCAAATATACCTCAAGCTAAAACTTTTCCTACCTATAAGTCCTTTCTCCGAAAGTGATTGTCTATATGTACTGAGTCGAGACAATACAACTAATCGGTTCACACTTCATGTGATCGTCTATGGATACGAGATCGAGACAATACAACAACGAAGTATGTTACTTGATAAAAAGGTTCGGGCTTAATCAAACACAATAGGATTCACTTATCGAGTAAATAGGAATTAACGTTTGTGTAATTTACTTTAATTATGATAAAACAATTATAATGCGGAAATATAAAGTAAATGACACAACAAGATTTTGTTAACGAGGAAACCGCAAATGCATAAAAACCCCGGGACCTTGTCCAGAATTGAATACTCTCAGGATTAAGCCGCTACACAAAATTACACCTAACTTCGTATAGTTGAGACCAAGCAACTAAACCTATAGTTCACCTAGTTCCGTCTATATTCCCACGCCTCCAACTTATGAATAAGTCACGTACTTGGAACAATTCCTTTCGTTCATATTCCAAACAGTAAAGGAACAACAAATCTGTTTGGTATCAACTCTATTCAACCAAGTGATATGAGTCGGACAAACGCTCTTCCGTTTATCTTAACATAAACTCCTTCGTCGGGTCCTTAGATCCATCTTATGTTCAATTACCGAAGTAATCGTTTAAGATTAAGCCAACAACACTCTTAATCCAAAGAATTGTGTTGATGCCGATCTACTCAATTGATCAATCCAATCTACCACAAGGATAAACCGATTATTAATTGGATCCTCTTTTACCAAAACAAGTATTGTGCACACCAAATATTATAAACCCAAGTCAGATCTTCAATATCTTCTTGTCTTCAAATCTTCTTAAATCTTTAATTAAAACCTGCACACAATCACTTGAATCTCTTGTGATCAATCACGCACACAACGGAGTCTATTAACAATGGATTATCACAAGATCGTCTTTAGAACTAACAACAGTCTAAAGATCCATGTCCAAACTTTGAACTAGTTTGAGTGAATCTTATATCAGAAGAGAAGATTGTCAAGCATAAACAAACTAGGTGCAATCAGATTTCAACCACCGTTAGTCAATCAAATCAATCGAAAACAAAAGATAAACCGCAATTATCTAGTTTCCCACCAACGGTACACGCTAGAGCTTCTCAATCCCAAAGAAGACTTTAAGCGAGCTACCGTAAGAGATTTCTCCTAGTTAGGTTACTCTCCTCTCCGAATAGGCGGCTACACCAGTAACAACAACAAAAGAGAAAGTCTGTTGTTACGAAGGATTAGTTTGCTAGAAAGGCAAACTTCAAGTATTTATAGACAAGGAAGTTTGGACACCAAGGAATTTCCAAAACAAAGAAAATATTTTCAAGATATTCATTAAAGCACAAATTCGGTTTCCATAATTCCCCGGAAATGCTCGTCCAAAAATAATGATCGAAATCTCTCGGAAAATCTAATTAGTAAATGCACATAACTAATTCTTATTTCCCTACCAAATGAAGTTAAATACCTTAATTAAAAGATTCTTAACTTATTTATGTTTCGATCCTGGGGTTCTCTTCCCATATCTATTAAGGAATAACTTTGAACAATTAAAGAAATAAACATTCACAACACGTGTTCAAAGTATGTTGACATCCTTACTTTGTAAGTTCTCTTTCACACTTACAACCTTCAAACCGATTTTCCACACTTCCAAACAAGTTTAGAATTGGTTCATCTGACTTTCAAGAACTATGCGATTGATCAAACAAACATTCAATCACAATCATGGGTTTAACGGTTCTACCAAAACAAGTTTGATTCTATCTTCCATGTGAGTCTTGTGCATAGTCACACTAGCTTTCCAAAGTTCGGTTGACTAGGTACTAGGATCGGTTCCCCATATATATATGGTATCTAACTTATATGTGTTGCACATGGCCATAGGATCGGTTCCCCTTTGCCTAAAACGTGTTGCACATGTCCATAGGATCGGTTTTCCCTTTCTCGCTATAAACCTTGCCGCACCCCATACAAGGATCGGTTCCCCTTTGTGATGTACTGCACCTCTTACTAGGATCGGTTCCCCTTTCCCATATTTGGTCAGACATAAAATCACAAACCCGATCATACCATCTCAGGTGATTACTTATGATCGGTTTCACTAATAAAAGTCATACCAATACGTAAGTCAGGCCTTTGTGAATAGTTTTACCAAGAACACAAACAAGTTGTGAGTGGTTATACTCAATCACACATATTGGTTGTTCTTAAGATATGTAATGAATAACAAAACCAATAACACCTGGCAATTTCCTTTTCGGTTCACAAACAAGTTTATGAACTTACTTCCTTAGAACACATGTAAAACATTGTTCCCTAGGATGAAATCCTCACCTCATACCCATACATAATCACAGTAGCATTCAAATGATTATGGCGATGTCTTATCTACAAAGTTTAATGGTTAAGCAATAAACCTCGTATTGTATCCCTTAATACTATGTCTATCTAGAGTTCAAATATGCTTCGCAGTTTTGTTTTCAATATGCACGACTTGAAAGATACGTTAGGGAATGAAACAGTTCAAGTCAAATATCACTAACCTCAAGTGGAAAGATGATTGTTGTCGTTGTAGCTTGCTTCTTCACATCTTAAGGACTTCGCAATACTTGTAATGTCTCAGATCTTAATACTTTCAAGCTAACCTATATGAAGTTGACTCTAGTACATAATCAAGCGACTCTTAACATGAGTTTTGATTCACTAAAATATGACAACCAAACTTGACATACCAACGCTTGGTGGGTTCAACCGAGCCATGCTCTCACACATACCTTTTGTCGATAAAGTTCTACAAAGTCTTGTTGATGTTTGTTTTCAAACAGTAAGCGCAATGATGTCTGACACTCAACTATACACTTCTAAACCTAATCTGAGACATGACTAAAATGTAGACTAAAAATCAAGACATAGTTTTGATCAATTAAATTTTACACAAGTTTGAGATAGCAACACTTGCGAGTTCGACCGAGCAAAGCTCTAACGATCTCCTCCCTTGTCAATTTTAGTGACAAAACTATCAATACATATGGATTACGAAATAAAAGTTTTACAACTCCGAATCCAACATGCTTGATTTCCTTAGTTCTTCAACTTCTTGAATTCTTCGTAACTTCAAGTTCTCCATTGATTACGAGCGTGTTCAACTCAACATCGTTGTTGTTGAAGATCGAGCGATAACAACTTGAAAACAAAATATTCTCAATTATTGTTATACAGAACATAATAATATTATCTTTATCAAAGTCCATTTGTATCATAACTTAGAAATAATACCATGGTGATATATTTCACCCCCTTAGTCAATCCTTCCGTCTTTTGCATAATAGGTAATACTTATAAATGATATCATCCTAAATAAATCTCCCCCTTTTTGTCAATATAAATTGGCAAAGGTACGAAAACTATGAGATCCTAATGAATTTCTCAAAAGACAATTCATGACTAAAATAAAAAAAAAATCAACTTTAACTTTGGATGATATCAAAGAGTAAAAAACTTAGTGTCTTCATCAAGGAGTTTATTAAGATAAAAGCAACCCATACAAATTCCACAACCGCTTTCCCCACAAAGATATAACATTTAAGCACAAGTTCAAAATGAACTCTCCCAAATTTGATATCATTCCCAAGAGAACAATATGAGCAACCTTACTTTTACGCGAAAAGAAGGATTTCTTTAGACATTAACAAATCACGTAGACTTGTATCCAGAAAACATTGAGAAAATCAACCAGGAGATTAATTTAAACGATATAATTCAACATAAGAAAATCTTACGGAGTAACATGCAGTAACTTCACAATAAGTGCAATTATGGAGAGATCAATACTGCAGAATTTCTCAAGAAAGTTTCTCCACTATAAGTTAATGAAAACAAAAAGAGTTAGAGCAACCACAGTCATGGACTATAACCAAAAATTTGGTCGAAAACCCAGACACATCGGACAAACTATCGATTAAAATCCGGACCAAAGACCAAATCCCAGACCATATTTGGTCTTTAGTCTAGTCTTTAGTCGGGCGTAATTTAAAGTTACTCCCGACACCAATAAGGGCGCAAATTCATCTTCCAAAAAGGTATTATTTACGCTTGAGGTAGGACATAGGTATGATTTACGCCTGAGGTAGGAGGTAGGTCTTCGGAGATGTTAACTCACTAAGCTCTGTTTTAAGTTCACGCAAAAATGTGTTTTTTGACAGAGATAACATACCTTCACATCGTCGTGATAATGATTTTAGGGCTATCGTAAAGAACTTTGTAACCCAGATAGACTTCAAATCATTATCTTTAGATAAAAGGCAAGTTGAGAAAGAATCTTCTACGTCTCTTGATGGTTTCTCCTTTTTGTTTCTTGATGATTTGATATCTTCACATAGAAAAACATTTATAGCTTCTACCGCATCCTTTTCATAATACCTCTAGTTACAGTAGGTCAGCAGCCATGATTCTGTATCTTTTCAAAAAAAAAAAAAAAAAAAAGTGATATGTGGAAGTAGTTTTCAAGACAAGAGACTTTATGTATAAGAGGAAAAACTGATCATAACAATACAAAAATTCTGAAGAACCGAAAGAGAAACATTCTTCTAAAACCAGCGGAGACATAAAAGGTGGGCCCTGCCATAAAGTTGTCCTTCGCCGGTCCGTTAAGAAGGGTTCTACACAGTAACACTCTTTTTGTCTTTTTTTCAATAAGCAAACTCCCTTCTCTCTTTCAAGCGGTTGCAGTCGGTGGTATCAAGCTTACGGCATCAAATTTGTGAGAGGATTAACAAAGAAAAACGGTGTTGGGTATTTGGTAATACAAGGATACCAGTTCTTCTTCAAGACACAGTAACGGACGAAGGAGCAAGGAAAGAAGAAATTCGTCTTTGGATAGCTGCCGTTTGGATTTGGAATAGCAAAAAAGGTACATGAAACCCCTAACTCCTTTATGTATTATTAACATCTATGCAATTGGGCTATTTGATTTGAAAATTTTAAACATGATGAATTTCCGCTGCGTTCCTGATGGATTGCTAACAATTGGTTTAGATATTAATAATTACATTCTATTGATCATGATAGGGTTGAAATATCAGGGCTTTTTATTGGGAATTCGTATGAACCCTAAATTTATCAATTTGTGGTTAATAATTGATGATTGATTTGAGATGGGTATGGCTGATTTTGTTTGGGATTCAAATTTATATACGTGTGTGGTTTATCAATGGTTTTGGAAAAGAGTAAGAAATCACCATGGGGGATATATGGGTTCTTTTCAAACAAAAGTTCTTTTCAATTTATATACATGAGATTTGAGAATTTGGGTTAGATTCTTTGAAACATGTTATCTGTGAAATCAAAAGTTCCATGGGTATTCTACTGTACATCAAAGAACCTGAATCCTTGATTGGTTTAGAAGGGGTAATTGTATTGTTTGTAAATGAACACCCAAAATTTGTTTCTTTATGTCCAAAATAGTTTTGATACATCTTATTAAAACAAGGATTTGAAGGGTCTTGGCACATTATAGACAACTATAAATAGTTTAGTCTCATGTAGAAAGCAAAAGAACGCCACACGGAGTTAGAGAGATAAAAGAAAAAAGTGCAATCTTATAGAAACCAATGACCTCATTTAGAGACATGAATTGGCAGTATGGTTTATTTGAGGGAGTTCAGTTTTGAGTTTTCCCGAAAGCAACGGTTTTCTTTATTGCGATCCACTCTTGCAGAGTATGAAACCCAAAAGTTTTTTTATTTATTTTGCTTTCGCTTGTCTGTCAGAGATGTGTCTATGTTTGGGTGCAATGAGTGGATGACCTACACTACGAAGGAGTTAAGACATCTTGGACACTTCGTCTGTAGGGCTGTTCTTTTGGGGGAAAAGTCGAATCCACATTGTAGAAAAGATATTGCGTTGTTGTTAGTACCTCTTTATTATGGTAACTAGAAAAGAGATCCCTAACATAAGCATTCAGGATGGGTTCTTGCTAAGAGGTAGAATGTTACTTGAGGATCTGAAAGAGCCTTTGAATTCATGCCAGGCCTTGAGAGAGCTTAGCTTTGAAGACTCTAGGATACCCGGTTTCTTACAAGAAATAGAACAAAGACCCCCTCATAGAGCAGCAGTTGCTGCAAATGGGTTAAGGTAGACCTTTCTTTGTTGAAGGCGACTGTCTTCCCTTTGCCATGAGCCTTGAGCTAACATTCTCTAAACTGTTACAATGACTACCTAGTTTGTGGAGATCAGGTAGAATCCTATCTGTTGATTTGTCACCATTGCGGAGAAACTAAACCAATAAGAAAATCTGGGTGATGACTAAGTTTTAGGTCTTATAGCCTATCTAAATCTAAGATGTATAGATGAAGTAGTGAGTAATGTTACCCTAAGATGTGATCCAGAATAGTCGTAGTTAACAATTAGTCTAAGTGAGGTAACACAAAGAATCTTCAGTGGGTAGGTGTTGTCCATCTGTCTACATATTTCAATGATGGAATGAATGTGTATCATGAGAAATACAGTCTTCATGTTTAATTGTTTGTTAAAGTGATTACTAGATAACGAAAATGTAAAAGTTATTAAGATTACGCGTAACATGTAGCTTTTTTTGTCACAGTTTCTGGACTCATATCTCCCTCGAGATATTTTGTCTATCTTCTCCAGATTTCTGACTTGGGAGTTGCAGCACGTAAAGCCAATCTATATAGGACATATGGAAACAGAAAAGGAGTCGGGGACTACTTTAGTAACGTTTATACTAAAAAGATATCCAGCCATACTTTTAGTAGCTGACCGTCAAGCAACACCGCCAGAAGGAGCACCTGAAGCCAAACAAAAGATTTATGAACTGGAGAGAAAAGATGGAAGGAACATTGGTATCTCAATGTGTGGCGATGCATGTCATGGACGGAAAATGATCAATAAACTAAAAGATCATGTAAGTTAAACTTGAAATTATATTTTGTATAAATCCGATTCTCACATTTTTTTTGGTCATGCTTTGCAGATAAAAGTAGTCGATGATTTGCGCGTAGAAGATTATGCTAGGGAGTTGATTCAAATTGAAAAGAGGAGACCGGTTAATCGAAGAACTCACTTCTTCATAGGTGGATATGATGAGGATAAGGTAGTTTGTTATACACTTGTATATAATGTTCTCGCAAGTTGGTTATATTATTTTGGATTTTCCATGTGTTATAAATTTTTCTTTATGTTTTTTGTAGGAGGGAGTATTGCAACCACATGTTTTTGTGGTTAGCAAAGGTGGACTGTTTGATCTAGCTACAACAAAACTGGAGATTGCAGATAACAGTTTTTGGCTAGGGTCTGGTGGACGTTATGCATACCCGTATTACAATACAAGGTAAATTCTTAAACTAGGTCTGAGATTTTGTTATTTCCCTGAATTGTTCAAGTAATTGAATGATTTGATGCACTGAACCCAAAAAGAGAGAGGATACTCTTTGATGAGGTTTGGCTAGCTACATACATGCATAAACTAACAGTAGACAGAAAGTTGAAGAACAGAACAACAGAAAATTAAGGAACACCACATCACTAATCAGAATATGCTCCTGATGTCTTTTCTGCTTTCCCATGATCAAACACGAAACCTAAATCTTCATTTCTGACTCCCGTCTTGAGTATGAGTAATAAGCATTAATTGTATCATCTGTGCTTTATATTCAGAGCATACTATTCTCTGGTCACCATCTTCTCTTTTGAAACCAGCGACCACCATTTTCTGTTTTGACTCTCCTCGATCAAAAACCAAAGCCACATGACTAGTGGTGATGATGGTGTTCACCATTTTAGTCGCAAGCACTATCTTCTATCTGGTTGATCAAAAACATGCTCTTTATAATAAGGTTATCCATCTTAACGTACTTAAGAAAAACAAGATGCCTGGAGCATTGCCGTTCAATCAATTTCTTCGCATATGCGGACAGTAACTCATATTGCACTTCATTCAATAATTTATGCTCACTGGTAAGTGCAGAGAAACTCTGTCTTTCTCTCTTCTCAAACACTCCTTATCCTTTAGCATGTAATCAGGACATAAACATTCTAGAATTCCGTTGAAAACCTTCCGAGAACAATAAGCAGTCGTTTCTTCTCGCTCCTTATCATATGGTAAAACCACTACATGTTTTATTGCTTCATTGATTCCCTTATTGAACAATTCATGGAAGTAAAAGAAACTAACTCCACTGACTGCTGGAAGCGATCTCCAAATGCTAAAAGAATGGTTGCAGTAGTGGAAAAACCCCTTGTAGCTTGTCCATTTCTTCACCAGCTCCTTCAGCATTAACTCAATGTGCTTCTCTGTTGAAGATATCATAACCATGGTGTAAAGGAAAACTTCAGAATAATCTTCTATAACTGCACATGTTGGAGAACATGGAAAACCTCCTTTTCTTGGGCAAGGCTTCAAATACCGGCACAAGTCCTTTGTTGACAACAACAATTCCTCTTGCTGCAACTTCAGAGTCTTTTAAGAGTTTGACGCTCCTTGAGGTTACATCATTCGGACCACAAACATCTCTGTTGAGACAGTACAGTCCAGCAAAGTGTTTTACGGTTGTATTGGCAGTATTCCGGATAACAGTACACCTGATCTCTCCTCCTGTTTCTCGACTTAGGCATGCTTCTTTGTTATTATTTCTTTTTAGTAATTGAAAGTATGCAGCCAAATGTTGACAGAACCAAAACAAGCTTCCTGGCAACCAGAATTGCACAATAGCCCATGTACCAGTAAGCTAACATTGCCCAATAGACTAGTTTCTCAAAAAACACGATTAAAGAAGGACTTAAGCTCACAATTCAGAAAAGAGTACGTCTTTTGATGCCGGATGCTTCTCCAAATAACAGACTTCGTTGCCCGATATTTCTTTGCTGCTAGGATGAAAATACTCCTTAGACGAGATAATACACCAAACCAGTGATAAGACTTTAAACGGGACCATAATCTTCATACTCTCAGTGTCTATCCTATGTGTAAAACGTCCTTGTCTTTCCATAGTTTGAAAAACAGCTCCGCTAGCCAAATTTGCTACTGTTAAGCAACCTCCATATGTTGAACCGTCTTCCTTACTTGGTAAAACTAGCTCCAGCACAGGCATAGATGGTCGTATTTCATATTCAATGTCAGATGTTAGACCCATCTCTTCGATGTAAATATTAAAATCAGGATGTGCTGTGCACATGATGCTGCTCAGATTCCATGATATCTGTTCATCCATAGCTTGTCTTCCGGTGTTCAAGAGAATCGCCCCCGAATTCTACTCGTATAATTTTCTGCACAAGTTTCCTTATGACCCAACTTTTTCTTATACAAGTCTGAACTCAACATAGTAGTTTCTGCAGCGCGCTTAACTTGAGTTTCATGAATAGAATTATCATAATACTCCTCCTGCCCTTGTTAGAGAGAATTCGTCCACGAATTTTACTGCGATAATTTTGTTACAACAAACCATTCCCTCTTGCTCATAAACAGCTGATCCCAAATTAAGATTTTCTACTGGCTATGTTGATTGATTCTTGTAAACTGAATAAGTTTGGTTTACAGGAATACTTACAATGCTGGTCTTTTCCCGCATTAGAGTATAGTATTATCTGATTGAAAGAAAATTTCATCTTCGTCTTCCGGGTAAGTATCGTAAACTGGTGGTAAGTCCCAGTCTACAACCAAGTTGTTCGTCACAACTCTATCTTCTTCACTCTCACACGATGAGAATAGTGTTTCCTCACAAACAAGTTGTTCGTCTTCACTCTCATATAAAGAGAATGGTGCTTCCTCACCAATAACAGGTCTATGAAAAAGATTTTCATCGACCACTGCGTCTTCATGTTGATATACCTTGGAAACGCCTTCCGGTGAATCTAAAAGTTTGCGTTGGCCTTCCGGTATCTCCATGAACGTGCAAAGCCACCACGAATCTTAGTGAGAACCGCAAATTTGCGCTCCTCACTGAAAATCGTGATGGGAGCACGCTCCTAGCAAGGGAAAACCGTGCTCCAAACAAGTGAAAATTGTGTCACTTTAAATATTCCAAGTTTTTTGCTTTATTAGTTTAATTGTAATTGGAAAATAGAGGAAATAGAAGAAGAAAGAAATAAAGAAAGATAGGATTAAGATTAAAGAGGAAGAAGAAGAAGAAGAAAAAGAAGAAAGAAGAAGAAAAAGATGAAAGAAGAAAGAAAAAGATAACGTTAAAGTTTCATCTTTTTTCCATTGTTGTGATATCAGAGGTCTAGGATGCTTGAGACTGCAGAGAGGAGGCGAATATGTAGTAGACAGAAGGACGATAGACTTCTTTTAGGGTTAAGCACAAAAAAAAGAAAAGGGGGACTATTAGTTTGTTGTGGGCCTATCTTAGCCTATATCCTAACATATACTAAGTCCGCCCAGTAAAAACCTTGGCCATTTAGAACTATAAACCGGACATGAAAACTAACAAAATAATTATCTATAAATTTTTTGGCACTGAAAACTAATCTATGCTTCTGACTTGCTCCTTGAACTTCATTTGTTGAAAATTATTTTATCCCTTCAGGTTCAATACTGATATGTCAATCGCCCCGGCAGTGGAGCTAGCTGGCAATGCAGTATGTGATGCAAGCGTACATTGCCCCCATACAGGGATGGGTTTACAGGGTATACGTTTTTCGTGTTTTCTTGTGCATTTTTTTCTCTATTTTTTCTTTATTTTCTCCAATTTATTTACCTTTTTATGATTTCTTAAAATAAATTGCAGTAATGCTAATCAGACCTCACAAGAAGATAGTCACATGGACTAGAGAAGCCAAAAGTTTACGGAGGCAGTTCAGAAGGTCGGCAGTTCACTGAGTTCCTTAGGTGAGAGTAAAAAGTAATTGGGGGATATTTTACTGTTCATGCCGGCATGGAAAAAACCATGCCGGTTTTGATTTCCGGTATTGAAAAACCATGCCGGCATGAACTGTAAATATCCCCCAATTACTTTTTATATCCCCCCAATTAATTGTTCATATATAAGGTACGCATATTCTTTTCTTTTTTTTCCTTCCAAATTATTTAACTTTAAACTATTTGAATACAAGTTACTGACGTAGGGGTGGGGTGGGGATGCAAGATGAATTATGGTAATTAGAGATTTTGGTCTATTTGGTTGGGTGTATTTTAAAATAAACTTCTTTATAAAAATTCTTTTTGGATAATTAAAGGTTATTTATAGTTTTTCTCTCCCTACAAATTTCTGTTTTTAAAAAAAACTTCCTCCGGACTACAAAAGTAAGGAATTGAAAAGAGACGGTATTTTAAGTTTTATTTTATGTAACAAAAAAAAAAGGAACTTTGGAAACACAATCAAATTTGTTGTTAAGTATCAGCTTTTAAGGGACGGAGTGAGGGACTGTAAACAAACTCAACCAAATTAGTTTCAAAATTTTAATTACCACAATTCATCTTTGCAACATGGGGAACTCCGCCAATGTCTATAACATTGCCGGTCCCAAGCCCGGATAAAGGAGGAGGGCCCTAAGCACATAGAAAATGGTCTAGGACAGTGGTCACCTTTTATTTACATTTAGAGTAAGGTTGTATTGTTTTATATGCACTAATACATGGGTTTTATTTATAAGATGGTATAAGAAAAAAATCTTGCAGTTGAACTTGAACATGACTATTTAGAAAAAAAGGTAGAGTATTTGTATATGGAAGTTTCTTTTGCAAAGATAATGAATGTGTAGACTTTCACATATACTGTTCTTTCGAGGCAGTGAAGGGCACCTGAAATTTTGTTATGTGGATCTTGGTTCGATTTTCTGATTTCATTGGTGCCAGCCATCAGTACCCACGTGCTGGAGTTATAATGGCTGGTTCGAGATAAGATAAGATAAAATGGAATCGAATTATCAATTCGAAGATTTTCTTGCTATTAAGGTTTTGGTTCTTGGCCCGCGTAGGTGTGTTCTTATTGCATCTGGTATTTTGGTGCATCTTTCTGTTGTCAGAAGTTGAGCAAATTGAATGAAGCACCTTGAGTCAGCTGCAGGAAAGGTTTTGTGAATTAAGTTGTGGTAGAGGTGTTTAAAGGTTTGATTTTTCAGTAGTTCTCTGTTTCTACTAGAGGAGTTGTTTACTTGGTTCAGAAGAACTAATTTATGTTTGTTATTATGCATAGCGCGGTTCCTAGCTGTGAAGTATACCGAGTAGTCATGCTGATGGGGTTCCTCATATGTTGAGCATGTTATTTTTAATAATAAATGGAACATTCGTATATTGTTTCCCTTCCCAAAAAATCCAAAAAAGAGAAGTCTTCGTCCTTTGTTGCAGAATTGGGGGTTCCATAGGGTGATTACAGCTATTTTTTATGGTGGCGGATAGCTGACTCCACTTAAAGGAACAAACTAGCCTAATCATTCTTATTTCTGATTGTCAACCTGGTCACTTGTTGGACAACATGCATGGTACCTGATAGGTGTAGAATACACCGTATTTACTATATAGAGTTTATGCTTTCTTTGCTATTTTTCTTGTGAATTATGTACTTTAAGCGTGCTTTTGAGTCTTATAGGTGCAATGGAGTCGCACGGAGGAAAAGAAGAAGAAATTATCCAAATTGGGCCAAAGGGCGAAATTGTCATCTCACATGCGAGCTATATGTGGAGCAAGGCAAACGCGGCAAGGGGAGCGGAAGAGAATTAGGCTGTCGGTTACACCGGAACCGACAGCCAAAGCAATTGAGGTGGCCCTTAACAATGAGTGGGTGTTTATAGTCATTTCGGCTACCCCTTATCCTACCAGTGGGGTGGATACATCCGTGTTCTTACATGATACCCGAAATTCGAGAGAAGAAATTTATTTCTTCTTCTTCATTATCAATTGTACGTGAGGAGGCATACCCGAAACCAGATCGAGAGAGAGAGAGAGGGTTGCTATGTCTTCATTCATTAATCGGAAAATGGGTTCCAATTTGTTACTAAATCGATTTGAGTCCGGTAGATGAGCTCTGGTGAAGAAATAGAGAAGAAAAAATGGTGAGAAAGAAGTCACATCGCCATTGATTCAGAAATTGAGAAGGGTAACTTTGCAATTGAATCGGCGATGGGACTCAAGGGTTAGCAGATCCGGAAATGAGAAGAAGGTCTCTTGAGTTGTTTCATGGGAGCAACTATTCTTTGGTGGTATGAAGGCTTTGGAGGAATCGAGATGAATGGGAGGTTGTCCTTATTCTTTGCATGATTGAGTAAGAGAAGATGGGTTCGAGTTCCGGTCGATTATGGGTTTTGTCTTGAGTAAGTAGATTGGATCCGAGGTTGGATTGGGTTGTGGGCCGAATTTGTCTAGCCGATGTTATTGGTGATGGAAGAAGTGAGGGTTTCAAAGTGATGAGATAGAGAAGCCTTGATTGAAATGAGCTTAAGAAATAATTGGAGTTGAGTCTTCGGGACCGGAGAGTTGGTGCCGCAATGATTTGGTGGCATTTGTGTTTGTTTGTCCGCAATGGATCGAGGCTAGGCACGGAGATTGCAGGGATTATGTTGCGTGCGTGAGTGCATTCGGGTTCCGTTGAGCCGGCAGAAACAAGGAATTGCCGAGTTCTAGACAACAAATGAGTCCGGCAAAGATTGAGATATGACGAGGGAGATCGGGCTCGGAAAATGGAGCTGCTCATATTATGCTTGAGGTTTAGCTGACCGAGTTGGCTTGATATCTTTTGGTATTAGTGCAAGGAAAGATGTACACATGGAGAGGATGCTCTTTGGATTTAAAGGGTCCGGGCTTGAGTTATGTGCTTGTGTGTTTGCAGCAGTCGGGAATGGAAGGCTCGTGTGAGGGAATCGATTCGCAGTGAGATGGAGTTGAGCTGCAGAATGTATTGCATTGGGAGTTGGTTCAAGTGAAGCAAATTGGCCCTGAGAAGTGTGGCTTGAAAGGGAGAATGGTGGAATTGCCAGGGCCATGATGGCTGGCAATGAAGATGCAGGGGGGAGTTGATTATGGTTATTGAGTTGGATGGTGCTAGAGTGGCAGGGCTTGCCTGAATGAGATTTGTGACAAGATAAGGTGCAGGAATTGAACAATGGATTGATGCTATGTGCAAGGGGAGTGGCCTGAGATGGATTTGAGCTCAATGCTGTTGGTACAAGGATGAATAACTGGTGGAGATGAATTGGAAGTAGGATTACAGGGTCAGGCTAGTAAATGAGTTGATGCTTGAGAACTGAAGTGTGAGCGAGCCAAAGTTCTTGTTGGTTGAGAAATGGGCCTTAGATTATGGTTGCTGGCTGAGAGCAGGAGATGGCAATGCCGCTGATGGAAGGAATGTAATGAGATGGCCTGAGCCTGGTGGATGTTGCTTCAATGGCACAGCAGATGGGCTAAGGTTCTTGGTGAATGATTTAGGAAGCTTGGATGGAACTTGTGGTGTGATACGGCTTGAGCTGAGTTGATGGATCGTACGGTATTTTGCAATTTGGAGGATGTTTGCTATGGGTCAGAGTTTGCAGAGTTATGGAGCCGCAATCGATACATCAGTGCAAGCCGAAATGGTGATGCTAGAACTGGTGGGGTTAGTTGGTATTGAAGCTCAAGTCCGAGCTGAGCGTGGAACTGGTGGGAGTATGCTGCAAAGATGGATTCGACAGATTAACTGAGTTGGATGAACTGCAGATGAAGCTGCAAAATTGAACTAAGAGTTGTGAAGAAGCCAGGGAGATGACAGTATTGAAATTGCAGGTCTGCAGGGCCGTTATGGCTGGATTCCCAGTTGAAGCACCGTGTGATTGTGCATCACCGAGTTTGGCTTCATGCAATGGCATGGCCCGACTCGACTCAACTCGACCCAACTCGACCCGGCTCGAATCGGTTTGACCGATCCGACTCAGAGTTGACCCGACCCGCTGACTGATTTGACTCAGTTGACCGGTGACCGAGCGGACTTTGCCAGTCACCGGAGCCGATTTCCGGCCGTTTTCCGGCCACAATACCAGTTTTCCGACGAGCATATTTTTGGGATATATTTTCACATGGGTTTCTCACACATGGTTCATGGGCTTGGTGGACTTTTTGGTGATGGACTTTGAAGACCTAATTTTGGAAAGTGTGAAGGCTATAAGAAGAAGGAGTTTCTATTCTTTTAGTATCACGTATTTTCTACTTGGAGTTTTGGAGGAGAGCGATTCTACTAGGGTTTGCTTCCATTTTATTTTACATGTTCTTCATCTTATTTTTGATAATAATTATGTTGAATAAAAATACTATGAGTAACTAAATACCTATTATTGGTTTTGGGATAATAAGTGGATTTCACAAATAAGATTTGATTCAATGTATTAGTTTTGTCTCAGTAATTTATTGATTATGATTCATGGTTTATAATGTTTATGATTTGATAGTTTGCTTGGTTGAGTCCGGAATCAATCCGATCTACTTTCATATCTAGAGCTATATTAGGGTTTTCAATACGAAAACGTTGTCTATCCCTGATTTTGAATAGCATAAATGTGGGTAGTGCTTGTAGTGATATATCCTACTAGTCACATATGATTCATAACTTGGGTTTAATCGAATTAGTGCTTTTACACATTTTGGTTGCCTTGATTGGTCTTATTCCATAGAACCCATTGCTTTTAGGGAGTTAAATCTAATTGTGCTTTTACACTTTAGGTTGCTTTCTAGGAAGAATTCACATATGCATCTTTTAATGTGGTTGTGATGAAATCAGGGAATTAGCGGGATACTCTTGCGATCAAGGTATCCTAGGACTTTAGTAAATGAGAGATTAAAATTTCAATTCTAGTCATTGTTGATAATTCGAGTTTGTGAATGAAACTATCCCGTGACCAATAATTTCTCCTTATTGATAAATTTTATTATTACTTTGCTTTCAATTTATTTTTATTGCTTTGAAACATCAACATCCCCCTTGGTTACTAAGAAACCGAAAATTTGCATAACAACATAAGCCTCTCGTGGATACGAACTCTTTCTTATTGCATACTACTTTATTTTAGTGAAGCAAGAAAGTGAAATTATTTTTGACCGGGTGACAACCGATCAAATTTTTGCGCATTGTTGGGGAGGCATACGGCTTGTTATTAAGTTTTTAGTTTCTTTTTACAATTTTTGCTTTTATACTTGCTTTTCGTTTATTGTCTTGTTTCTCACTTGTTTGCGAGAATTGTTTTTGGTACTAATCCTGGCTTCCAAAGATTGGAATTATCAAAGGTGCGGGATAGCTACTAGAAAGAGGCACAATACTCCAACCAAGGCAAGACACAACGGAAGAACAAGTCTTGGAAGTAGAACACGAAGCTCTTCATCAAGAAGAGGAAGAAGAGGTTCCATTCGTAGGAGAACCACTAATTGAAGAGGAAGAAGCAATGGGTGACAATGCAAACCGTACACTCAAGGATTTGGCTTCTCATAGGCTTGATGCACAACAATGGTGTATCCAAACAAACTCAACTTTCGAGATCAAGCCGGGGTTGCTTAGAGAGTTGCCAAAGTTTCATGGTATGGCGAATGAGGACCCTAACAAGCATCTCATGGAGTTCCATACCATTGTCAAGGCTATGCTTCAATGAGACCGAAGTCGATGGTGCAATGATGAAAGTTTTTCCATTTTCTATGGTGGACAGCGCTAAGGATTGGTTGTATTGTTTGCCCTGGGAGTGTCACTACATGGAACAGGTTTGAAGAAACTCTTTCTAGAGAGGTATTTTCTGCGTCAAAGGCCACTCAAATTCGAAAGAGATTTGTGGAATAAAGCAACATGTGGGAGAATCATCAAGTATGAATGTTGGGAGAGATACAAGAGATTGGTTGCAAGCCTGTCCACACCATCAAGTTAGTGATGCTATGATAATCCAATACTTCTACGAAGGTCTTCAATCAAGTGATAGATATCTTCTAGATGCGGCGGGTGGTGGTGCTCTAGTGAACAAGACGGTGGCCCAAGCTGCAGCGAGTTGATTGAAAGCATGGCTGCGAACTCGCAACAATTCTACACAAGAGGTGAACCAATGGTAAGGCAGTGCATGAAGTTAGTGATTCATCATCATCACACCGTGATCAAAGGATGGACAATATGGAGCAAATGATTCAAAGGATGGCTGCGGTTATTTTACCTTCACATGGTGAAGAGATGGAGCAAGCTAGTGCGGTTTCCAAACCAACAAAGAAGGTATGATCCCTACTCCAACACCTACAATCCGGGATGGAGGGAGAGATCATCCAAATTTCAGCTATGCCAACAAGCAAGGTGCGGTCCAACAACCAAATTTCAATCGTTCGGGTGGATTTCAACCACAACAACAACAATTCCAACAACAACAAAGAACAATTTCAAACCAACAACAACAATTTCAGCAACCACAACAATCGGTTCAAGGTTCCGATATCGATGCAAAGTTACATACAATGATGCAAGGTATTTCTACCATGTTCAAAGAGAGCCAACAAGAAACTAAGAGTGCTATCAAGGATTTGCGAGACTCAAGTAGGCTCCATGGCGGTTGATATCAACAATTTGAAGGCACAAAATAGTGGGAGACTTCCTTCTCAACCTATCAACCCAAAAGAGGGTGTTAATGCAATTACATTGAGAAGTGGTACACAACTTGTGCAACCCGAAGTTGCTTGATTTGGGTGAAGAGGAAGCTCCAAAGGAGCCGGTTTTGGAAGAAAAGAGGATGAAATTCCCCAAACACTCGAGGTACCAATTCCTAACTCTAAAACTCCGGTTTCTACTTATGTTCCTCCTATACCTTTTCCTCGCAGTATTTGCAAGTTCAAAGAAGGCGGAACTAGAAAAGGAGATTTTTAGACGTTCTTAGGAAGATTCATGTGAATATACCACTCCTTGATGCTATCAAGCAAGTTCCCAAGTATGCAAAAGTGTTGAAGGACTTGTGTACCAATAAGCAAAGGCTCAAAGGTAATGAAGTGTTGAGTGTGGGGAGAATGCTTGACAATCTTACAACACAAACTCCCACCGAAATGCAAAGACAGGGTAGCTTTGACATTCCCGTCACAATTGGTAACACCACTTTTAATAAAGCAATGTTGGATTTAGGTGCATCCGTTAATGTTATGCCTGCATCTATGTACAATTCACTTAATCTAGGTCCTTTGAAAAGGCTGGAATTGTGTTGCAATTAGCCGATCGTTCTAATGTCTACCCAATGGGTATTGTCGAGATGTTCTTGTGCAGGTTAATCAACTTGTATTCCCACTGACTTTTGTGTGTTAGAGATGGATGAAGGTTCACCCGGACTCGTCTCTTCCATTGCTACTTGGGGCGTCCCTTCATGAAAACGGCGAAAACCATTATTGATGTGGACAAGGGAACGTTGACTATGGAGTTCGATGGAGAAATAATACGTTTCAACATTTTCGAGACGATGAGATATCCTAGTGATGTCCACTCTTGTTTCTCCGTTGATGTTTTGGATACATTAGCTCAACAAGTGTTTGAATTGAATCATGATGATGCTTTGAAACTGTTTAACTACGACCATGGATGACGGTATTGAGTGTGGTAACGAAGTTAAGGAAGCCCTTGGTGATCTCAACTCACTACAAGGATGTCCAGGAAACTCACAATATCTCTTTTATTTCTTTACCACGCAAAGTGATGAACAACTTTACCTTCTATTGTTAAATCTCCAAAGTTAGAATTGAAACCTCTTCCAAGTCACTTAAAGTACTTGTACTTGGGTGATAATGAAGAGTTACCCGTGATTGTTTCTAACGAGCTTAGTGAATTACTGAGGAGCAAAAACTTCTACGAGGTGTTAGGAAGCACAAGACGGCCATAGGATGGACAATCGCCGACATCAAGGGTATAAGCCCTGCCGTTTGTATGCATAAGATTCGTTTGGAGGACGATGCAAAACCTACAAGGGACGCGCAACGTCGTTTGAACCCCCCCATGATGGAAGTTGTGAAAAAGGAGATACTCAAGCTCTTGGAAGTGGGTGTTATCTACCCCATATCCGATAGCAAGTGGGTGAGCCGGTACAAGTTGTACCAAAGAAATCGGGGGTAACGGTGGTAGAGAATGATGAAAATGAACTTGTCCCAACTCGTGTGCAAACCGGTTGGAGGGTGTATTGATTATAGAAAGTTGAATGCCACTACTAGGAAGGATCATTTTCCTTTACCCTTTATTGATCAAATGCTTGAACGTTTAGTTGGACATGCTTATTATTGCTTCCTTGATGGTTATTCGAGGTACAATCAGTTGTGATAGCAGGAGGACCAAGAGAAAACTACTTTCACTTGTCCTTTCGGCACTTTTGCTTATAGAAGGATGCCTTTTGGCTTGTGCAATGCTCCAGCTACCTTTCAAAGGTGTATGGTAAGTATTTTCTCCGAGTATGTTGAAAACATCATTGAAGTGTTTATGGATGACTTTAGTGTCTTTGGTGATTCATTTGACCTATGTTTGAACAATTTGTCATTAATCCTTGAAAGATGTGTTGAAACAAATCTTGTGCTAAATTGGGAGAAGTGCCATTTCATGGTAACTCATGGCATAGTTTTAGGCCATATAATATCTTCTAAGGGCTTGGAAGTTGATAAAGCTAAGATAGACCTTATTCGTGCTCTAACCCCTCCCACTACGGTGAGGGAGATACGTTCTTTTCTTGGTCATGCAGGTTTCTATCGTAGATTTATCAAGGATTTTTCCAAGATAGCATCACCACTTTGCAATTTATTGCAAAAAGATGTGGTTTTTAACTTCGATGAGAAGTGTATGGCGGCATTCAATCGTTTGAAAGAACTTTTGATTTCAGCCCCTATCATTAAACCACCGGATTGGAGCAAGCCGTTTGAGCTAATGTGTGATGCTAGTGACTACGCGGTTGGTGCGGTGCTTGGGCAACGTGAGGGGAAGATACCTCATGCTATTTACTATGCTTCTAGAACGTTAAATGAAGCCCAACAAAACTACACAACCACTGAAAAAAGAGTTTTTAGCTATTGTATTTGCATTGGAGAAATTTCGCTCTTATCTAATTGGTACAAAAATTTGTTGTCTTTTCCGACCATGCAGCTCTTAGGTACTTACTAATGAAGAAAGAAGCGAAACCAAGGCTCATACGATGGATTCTACTTCTACAAGAGTTTGATATTGAGATCAAGGACAAGAAAGGAATTGAGAACACCGTTGCGGATCACTTGAGCCGTCTTGTTTGTGGACAAGGAAGCTATCCCATTGCGTGAAAGCTTTAGGATGAGCAACTATTCTCAATTGCCTTTGGAGAACCATGGCACGCCGATATTGTGAATTACTTGGTAACCAAACAAATCCCGACGAACTTGTCTCGTCTTTGAGAGGGACAAACTTAAGAGGTTAGGGAACCGATACATATGGGATGATCCATACTTATGGAAACATGGCAGCGACCAAGTAATAAGAAGGTGCGTTCCCGAATCCGAGTTTAATTCTATCTTGTCATTTTGTCACTCCTATGCTTACGGAGGACATTTTTTGGAAGTAAAAGAACCGCTTACAAGGTACTTGAAAGCGGTTTCTATTGGCCAACCTTGTTTAAGGATGCATATACATTTTGTACAACTTGTGATAGGTGCCAAAGAACAGGCAATCTAGGTGCCCGAAATCGAAGGCCACAAACTTTTATTCAATTTATTGAAGTTTTTGATGTATGGGGTATTGATTTTATGGGTCCTTTGTCAACTCGCATGGGAATTATTACATCTTACTTCTTTGTTGATTATGTCTCTAAATGGGTGGAGGCTAAGGCCACCCCTACTAATGATTCCAAGGTTGTTTCAGATTTTGTGCAAACTAATATTTTTGCAAGGTTTGGAATTCCAAGAGCCATAATTAGCGATGGAGGTTCTCACTTCAACAACGAGGTTTTTACAAAGCTTGTTGAAGAAGTACAATGTGTCGCACAAGGTTGCAACACCTTATCATCCTCAAACAAATGGACAAGCCGAGGTGTCTAACCGGGAGGTGAAATCCATACTTGAGAAGACGGTGAATCCAACAAGGAAAGATTGGAGCATGCGGCTAAATGATGCTTTGTGGGCATATAGAACCGCATACAAGACACCTATTGGGATGTCTCCCTTTAGGCTTGTGTATGGTAAACCTTGTCACTTACCCGTGGAGATTGAGCATAAGGCGTTTTGGGCGATTAAACAATGCAACATGGAGATGGATGGGGCTGGAAAGCAAAGGAAGTTGCAACTCCAAGAGCTAGAGGAGCTTCGCAATGATGCGTTTGAAAGTTCACGCATTTATAAGGAAAAACGAAAGCATTCCATGATAACATGATTTCTAGGAAACAATTTTGTATTGGGCGAAAGTGCTTTTGTTTAATTCTCGCTTGCAATTATTTCGGGTAAACTAAGGTCACGATGGATCGGACCTTTTATTGTTATTAATGTGTTTTCTCATGGTGCGGTGGAAATTCGTAGCATAGCTACGGGAAGGAACTTAAAGTGAATGGGCACCGGTTGAAACCATATTATGAGAATTTCACTTCCGAAGTGGTGGAAGGAGTTAACTTGTGGATGTGCTCCCTCCGGAGGAGTCATAGAAAGCAAGGAGATAGTCGGGTGACGACTTTAAACCAAGCGCTAATTGGGAGGCAACCCAAACGATGAGTATTTCTTGTCTTGTATTTCTTTCTTTCTTGTTTTTAGTTTTCTTGTTTTGTTTTTACTTTGTTTTTGCTTTGATTTCTTGCTAGGATTTCCCACCTTGACTTCCTTTGATGATTCAATTTACATTGGGGACAATGTAAAGTTTAAGTGTGTGGGGAGCATTTATATGTTTTAGTTTGTTTTATATAAAAAAAAAAAAATCAGAAAAATAGAAAAACCAAAAAATTGTGCTTTTTGAACTCCGAAATCTAGAAACTTGTGCCTTTAGGATGACACCATTAGTGGATGGAATCATTTTGAATGCGGGAGTTGAGAACCAATTAACTAAAAGGGACGAACATAGCTCGAGAAATCACAAATTAACATGATAGTTGTTACCATATCTCGGAATATCACCATATCACATTCTATTTTTATTTTTCCATATTTATCTATTGTTCTCTAAGTGCTTTGGTGGGTCACTAAACATCGACGTGTTATTACTTTGCTAGGATGAAATAGAGTGGTTGAGTTACTAAAAAAAAAAAAAAAAAAAAAAAATTATTAAAAAAAAAAAAAGAAAAAAAAAAATGAAAAATATATGAAGAAAAAAAAAAAGGACCGACCAATTAGACCAAAATGGAATAAAAAGACACTTGGGAATAGCAGTATGTGTGAAACGTAGTCCCTGTCTCCGTCGCCTAAACAAGCGTGGAATGCAGGATCCAAGGCAACTATCATGTACTTGCGACAAGAAGCATGCGCTTGATCCAAAAGATCTAATCATCTTAGTCTAAAAATTGGATCCAGTTTGATCAATCAAAAAAAAAAAAAAATATATATATATATTATTGTGTTGAATAAAGTCACTTTTGGTTCCTTGTATATGCCAATTGATTTGATGTAGCATTCAAAGACTAAGTAGCTCAATCCAATAGGATTAGGTTCATCTTAGCGGTGACCTTCGAGGCACAGATATGGGAAACATCGAACACTTGAGAATATTCGCCAACATCTACATCTATGTCCATCTTCTTAATCTTTTCATTGTGATTGTGGTTTGTTAGTTTCCGAGTATTGTGGCTTGTTCGACTATCTAATTAGAGTTTATTTACTAATATATGAATTGAATTTGCAAGGTACCTCCTCCTGTAGTCAAATTGGATTCATTCATTGATTTGTCACGAATAGACGGAGTTTGAAATATAGGTTTTGTGGGTATATCTCTAGTAAACCTTCACGAGACTATAACTCGTCCACTAGGGACACCTAGGGGTTTAAAGGCTTGTTATTTGTGCTAAAAGTGACCGTAGCCTCGACGACACGGAGTTGTTGTATTTTATTGTTTTGTTTGATTTGCTCGAGGACTAGCAAAGTCTAAGTGTGGGGGAATACGATAGGTGTAGAATACACCGTATTTACTATATAGAGTTTATGCTTTCTTTGCTATTTTTTCTTGTGAATTATGTACTTTAAGCGTGCTTTTGAGTCTTATAGGTGCAATGGAGTCGCACGGAGGAAAGAAGAAGAAATTATCCAAATTTGGGCCAAAGGGCTTAAATTGTCATCTCACAAAGCGAGCTATATGTGGAGCGGTCAAAACGCGGCAAGGGAGCGAAGAGAATTAGGCTGTCGGTTACACTGAACCGACAGGCCAAAGCAATGGAGGTGGCCCTTAACAATGAGTGGGTGTTTATAGTCATTTCTGGCTACCCCTTATCCTACCAGCTGGGGTGGATACATCCAGGTTCTTACATGATACCTGAAATTCAGAGAAGAAATTTATTTTTCTTCTTCATTATCAATTGTCGTGAGGAGGCATACCGAAACCGGATCGAGAGAGAGAGGGTTGCTATGTGCATTGCGACGGAAAATGGGTTCCATTTGTTACTAAATCGATTTGAGTCCGGTAGATGAGCTCCTGGTGAAGAAATAGAGAAGAAAATGGTGAGAAAGAAGTTATTCGCCATTGATTCAGGAAATTGAGAAGGGTAACTTTGCAATTGAATCGGCGATGGGACTCAAGGGTTAGCAGATCTGGAAATGAGAAGAAGGTCTCTTGAGTTGTTTCATGGGAGCAACTATTGGCTGGTGGTATGAAGGCTTTGGAGGAATCGAGAGATGAATGGGAGGTTGTCACCGTTGTTTGTTACTGCATTGAGTAAGAGAAGATGGGTTCGGGTTCGGTCGATTATGGGTTTTGTCTTGAGTAAGTAGATTGGATCTGAGGTTGGATTGGGTTGTGGCTGAATTTGTCTAGCTGATGTTATTGGTGATGGAAGAAGTGAGGGTTTCAGTGATGAGATAGAGAAGCCTTGATTGAGCTGAGCTTAAGAAATAATTGCAGGTTGAGTGCTGGGACTGGAGAGTTGGTGCTGCAGTGATTTGGTGGCATTTGTGTTTGTTTGTGCTGCAATGGACTGAGGCTAGGCCTGGAGATTGCGGGGATTATGTTGCGGCATTCGGGTTCTGTTGGAGCTGGCAAGAAACAAGGAATTGCCAGAGTTCTAGACAACAAATGAGTCTGGCAAAGATTGAGATATGACAGGGAGATGCTGGCCTGGAAAAATGGAGCTGCTCATATTATGCAGCTGAGGTTTAGCTGGACTGAGTTGGCTTGATGTGCTGGTATTAGTGCAAGGAAAGATGTACACATGGAGAGGATGCTACTGGATTTAAAGGGTCTGGGCTTGAGTTATGTGCTTGTGTGTTTGGCAGCACCGGGAATGGAAGGCTCGCGGGAGCCGCAATTGATCACAGGTGAGATGGAGTTGAGCTGCAGAATGTATTGCATTGGGAGTTGGTTCAAGTGAAGCAAATTGGCCCTGAGAAGTGTGGCTTGAAAGGGAGAATGGTGGAATTGCCAGGGCCATGATGGCTGGCAATGAAGATGCAGGGGGGAGTTGATTATGGTTATTGAGTTGGATGGTGCTAGAGTGGCAGGGCTTGCCTGAATGAGATTTGTGACAAGATAAGGTGCAGGAATTGAACAATGGATTGATGCTATGTGCAAGGGGAGTGGCCTGAGATGGATTTGAGCTCAATGCTGTTGGTACAAGGATGAATAACTGGTGGAGATGAATTGGAAGTAGGATTACAGGGTCAGGCTAGTAAATGAGTTGATGCTTGAGAACTGAAGTGTGAGCAGGCCAGGTTGCTGTTGGTTGAGCTGGCCTTAGATTATGGTTGCTGGCTGAGAGCAGGAGATGGCAATGCCGCTGATGGAAGGAATGTAATGAGATGGCCTGAGCCTGGTGGATGTTGCTTCAATGGCACAGCAGATGAGCTAAGGTTCTTGGTGAATGATTTAGGAAGCTTGGATGGAACTTGTGGTGTGATACGGCTTGAGCTGAGTTGATGGATCAGGGCTGGTATTTTGCAGCTGGAGGATGTTTGCTATGGGCTGTAGTTGCAGGTTATGGAGCAGAATCGAACTGAAAGGTGCAGGGAAAATGGTGATGCTAGAACTGGCAGGGGTTAGTTGGTATTGAAGCTCAAGTCCGAAATGAGCGTGGAACTGGAGTGGGAGTATCTCGCAAAGATGGATTGGCAGATTAATCGAAGTTGGATGAGCTGCAGATGAAGCTGCAAAATTGAACTAAGAGTTGTGAAGAAGCCGGGGAGATGACGATATTGAAATTGCGGTCTCAGGTCATTATGGCTGGATTCCCAGTTGAAGCACCAGGATTGTGCATCAGCGAGTTTGGCTTGTCAATGGCATGGTTTCGACGACTCAACTCGACCCAATCGACCCACCGACGACCGGGCTCGGAATCCGGTTTGACCGATCCGACTCGAAGTTGACCCGACCCATTGCCCATTTGATTCTGGGTTGACCGGTGACCGAGCGGACTTTGCGATCCACCGGAGCCGATTTCCATTGCGTTTTCCGCCACAATACCGATTTTCCGACGAGCATATTTTTTGGGATATATTTTCACATGGGTTTCTCACACATGGTTCATGGGCTTGGTGGACTTTTTGGTGATGGACTTTGAAGACCTAATTTTGGAAAGTGTGAAGGCTATAAGAAGAAGGAGTTTCTATTCTTTTAGTATCACGTATTTTCTCTTGGAGTTTTGGAGGAGAGCGATTCTACTAGGGTTTGCTTCCATTTTATTTTACATGTTCTTCATCTTATTTTTGATAATAATTATGTTGAATAAAAATACTATGAGTAACTAAATACCTATTATTGGTTATGGGATAATAAGTGGATTTCACAAATAAGATTTGATTCAATGTATTAGTTTTGTCTCTTTAATTTATTGATTATGATTCATGGTTTATAATGTTTATGATTTGATAGTTTGCTTGGTTGAGTCCGGAATCAATCCGATCTACTTTCATAGCTAGAGCTATATTAGGGTTTTCAATACGAAAACGTTGTCTATCCCTGATTTTGAATAGCATAAATGTGGGTAGTGCTTGTAGTGATATATCCTACTAGTCACATATGATTCATAACTTGGGTTTAATCGAATTAGTGCTTTTACACATTTTGGTTGCCTTGATTAGTCTTATTCCATAGAACCCATTGCTTTTAGGGAGTTAAATCTAATTGTGCTTTTACACTTTAGGTTGCTTTCTAGGAAGAATTCACATATGCATCTTTTAATGTGGTTGTGATGAAATTAGGGAATTAGCGGGATACTCTTGCGATCAAGGTATCCTAGGACTTTTAGTAAATGAGAGATTAAAATTTCAATTCTAGTCATTGTTGATAATTCGAGTTTGTGAATGAAACTATCCCGTGACCAATACTTTCTCCTTATTGATAAATTTTATTATTACTTTGCTTTCAATTTATTTTTATTGCTTTGAAACATCAACATCCCCCCTTGGTTACTAAGAAACTGAAAATTTGCATAACAACATAAGCCTCTCTGTGGATACGAACTCTTTCTTATTGCATACTACTTTATTTTAGTGAAGCAAGAAAGTGAAATTATTTTTGACCGGGTGACAACCGATCAGTACCCACTTTGAGCGTCTCTCGTTCTTCTTTTATCCGAGTCTCTCACTTATGTTTGATAAAGCTATGCGACTCGGCTTGCTTGGAGGTCTCTCATTCGGAAATCGTGGACCAAGGTTAGTTTTATACAGTTCACCGGTGATATCTTAGTCTCTCTTAATGCAGAAGTTGCTCAAATTTGAAAATACATTTTGATGTGCTTAGAGTTTGCTTCAGGTCTTCGTACTAATTTCTCTTAGAGTTTAATGCTTGGGCTTGGTGAAATTCATGGTCTAGACTACCTCGCCCCTGATAGCAGATGTGCTTGAGCTTTTGAAGCAAGTATGTATGTGTTCCTTTAGGGGATAAGATCAGCCATATTGCAACATGGGGTAAGAATCTCAATATTGCAAGTGTCGGTTGTGTTTTACAGGTGCAAATCTTACGCTCATTCAAGGTGCCCTTACGACAACTATATAATTATCTTTTCCCTTTCCATGGGTTGTTAAATCATTCACCAGGTAAGTGGAAACTTTCTTTGGGGTAACTGGAATTCGGGGAGACTGCTGGCTAGGTGCGAGGTCTCTTTACTCTAAATTTTGTAATCTCTAAAGAGTTGCTAACTGCAGGAGTGATTCTTATGCAGTATTTGTTATTCCTTTACTTTAACAGGCTTCGAAGCTTTTATAGGGGCTTATATGATTCAGTGATCGCTGAGCGCATCCAACTGTTCCAGTATGATTTAAAATGCAACTCCATAAAATGATATAGATGATAAAAGTACGTGGATCAGTAGATGTTTACAGTTTCTTCGACTCCCAGTGCTGCTGGAAGATCTCCATCTAATGCTAATGCCTATCCAAAGGAAAGAGCATGGTAAAGAAAATGAGCTGCCCCTAGTCGTTTATATATAAGATGACATCACGTTCCTCATTATCTTAAACTACAACACCATCACCCGATCAGGTGTTCGTCACAGTATTTTGACATATGTTCCAAATAAGTTGGTCAACCGATCCAAAGTTGGTTTGTTCTTGTGGCAAGCATCTTCTCGGAGGTGCCACTTAGGATAATCTTACAGTACAAAAAACTTCTTTGCTTATTAATCTTTGATACTTGGCAGAATAGAAAAAAGTTTCAGCAATGTTTTTGCAGCGGTTTAGCTTCTCATACTATGTTTGGAATGAGCTTAATTAAAGAGGCTAATAAGACAGGTCCTTTATCTTGTTCCTTGATTCGGATTTTGCTGGAACGGAAAAGAGCCGTGCATCTTTCTCTCTGAATTTTGAGAATTGAGAAGGGTCTCTCTCTAGATGTCATTGTAATATACTCATTTAAGTTTTTTTCTTCCTTTTTTTTCCTACTCAGGAAGGTTGTTTCTGTGCCTAGGCTGTAGAATTTGTCCGTACACCGGAAACTTTTAGAGCAGTGAACTGGTCGTGTAAAGCCCTAAAGATGAGGGAAATAATGGTTTGAGAGAGCTAGGTTTTGGTATGCTGTTTGAATATAAGGTAGGTGGTGGTGCCCATTAGGAAAAGAGTTGGCTTCAGCTGAAATATTAGTTGTTCTACATGCTAAGAAGATACCCGGTGCCCCAGTAATACTGAGCTGAACTCTTTGGCTGTCTCCAGTATTTTGTTAGGGTTAAGTGCACCTCCAGAAATTTCCGTTCTCGACTCGATAGAGGCTTTCCGCTTCAAGTCTATCTACACCTAAGGTCACCTACCAATACTCGATAAAGGTTTTCCGCTTCAAGTCCATCTACGCCTAAGGTCACCTACCAATGCCTGGCTCTGATATCTCTTTTCTTTCATGTCACAACATTGGTAAAGTCACCTGGATGATGGTACCGGTGACTGATTTGAAAATCGTCAACGCCGCTTTCTTACCGATAAAGAAAGTGTATTGAAAATAGAGGAAAATTCCGTTCACATGTTCCATTTCACATTATCTCACACTTTAGAGCTTCTCCAATGGTTATTGTGCGTGTTTCCTATGTGGTAACACAAATAAGACATTCTCAGTCTATTTTTCCCTAAAACTAAGGAGAGAAAAAATCTATCTCAAACGGTATTGCATGTAACCTTTTCTTTTAACTAGTATAAATTTTATTTTCCAGAATTAAGATTTTATTAGAGTTAATAATGGTTAGTTAATATATTAAAGTCAATTCAATTAAGTAAAAGCAGACTAGGATGGTAGACAATGTCAAGGGAATGCCTAAAACTAGACATTCATCTTGACAATGTCTATCCAAAGTCATCTATACATTGATTTAAGACACCAGGGTTGAAGAATGATTTTAGAGAAAATGGATGTGTATCCTAGGTGGATTTTCACATTTATCTCCATAAACATTCCATTGGAGAAGCTCTTAGACCTATTTTTTGTGAATATATGATATCGGATTCGAAGTTGACATTTTGGGAATATGATCTTCTTGCAAATTTTATATACCTACCAAAAATGAGTTCATTCGGAAACATATAACACCACCACTTTGAAAACGAGTAGTTGAAAATCAACATATTTTAGATCATTGAAATTAAGATCAAGTAGATGGTGAAGTTTATTACTCCTCCGTTCTTAAATAATAAATTTGGTTTCATAAATAAATGTTTCAAAAATAGCCTGGTTTTCCTAATTGGAAAGTCAAATGTTAGTTTAGTTTTAAGGGACCACTTTCTCTTAACTTTTCATGACAAGTGTCATGGGGACCATTTCACTTTACTTCTTTTTATCGATGAGTGTCATGGGGACCATTTCACTTCACTTCTTTTATTGACAAGTGTCATGTGACCACTTTCAATGATTAATTCTCTTAATTTTCTCTAAAAACAAAACCAGCCTATTAAAAAAGAACGGAGAGAGTATTTCGGAATACACTTATCTTTGGAAGTAATGTAGAGGAATATATCCCCAAAATATTAGCTTCAGATTCGTTAGCTTTTGGTTTTAATTCACAAAAAAGAAATAATTCGACGTGACGATAATAAAATGTTAAAAAACGGTTAGAATAAACACTCTTTTGTGACATATACAAAAGAAAAACATATTGTATTTCACGTTATTGTGTAATGTTTTATATATGTTATGACGCACTTTGCTAGCTTGTTATGCTATTGCGCCGATTAATCTGACTTGACACAACACATTAAGCTAACATGTTGGGCCGTGGTGGGATAACTCACGTGTTGGAGTAGGCTAGTCTGCACTCAAATTATAACATGCTGGCTGGCTCGTTCTGGCACGACCCTACACCTTTACCCGTAAGGAAAAAACAAGAGCTTCAAAAAACAGATATGAAGGCACGGTCTCTTGCGGGTAAGGCCACCCGGTTCGGGCCGGGTGCGCAATAAAATCTTACATCTCTTCATTTTGAACGTCTCTCCTTCGTCCACACCACAGTCTCCCAATTCTATCTCTGAAAATTTTAGGGCTGCCGATTTTTTCGATCTGCTATTGCTCATGCATCATCTTGATTTGGTATGTGTATTAACTCTTTTGCGAAACTCAATTGCATTTGTAAACATAGAATCATTAGAAGTTTTCATGCTGTGCTCCTAAACATATATTGAATTTTTTCAACGATTTCGGTTACTGAATTGAAATTCAAAAAATTTCTCAATCCAAACTGAATAGAGTTTAGTTATCAATTAACATATCCAATTCCAGTTAGCAATTTGTAGTTACTTCATTTTTTCTGAGACTTCCTGTAGTTACTTTTGCTTAGGGGTACTGAGCTGATTACATCTCAAATCGATTAAGAGTTTCACTCTTAGTCGGTGTTTCCTCCTCTTCGCCTGTGAAGTTCAGGTCTGTATAATTTACATCAGACCCGATCATGAATACAAAGTAATAAACTTTCTAAGATCATCTAGTTGCCTTCTTTTGGCGTGGTTAGTTTGTAGTGCTTTCCTTATTATGAAACTCTTGCCTGATTATTAGAAATGACTTTTAGAATTTTGCTGTCTTACATGAACTTAATAATAGTCTTGGGTCTTTTAAAAATTCACAATAGCCAATCTTCACTGGTTCACTTTTTAAAAAATTAATAGTCTTGGGTCCTATTAAAAATTCACAGTAGCCAATCTTCACTGATTCAGATTCAGTTTTAAAGAATTCTGAAGTTATGAAATTTGTGAAACTACTTGAAGTAGACTCTTCTGTATTCTAACACCACTGCATAGGAGCATATGGAAACGGGTTAAATAGAGTTCCTAAAAATTGATACTTTGTGGCTTTCTAAAATTTTACTTTCTTTCCTGCCCAACTGAGTCTCTTTACCAAACTAGGAATCTACTTCTGAGAGCACTGTGGGACAATTCCCAACAGGCATGTTCTGTACAGGTCAACTAACCCATCCAAAACCTATGTAATTTGGTGTTTATTTTGAAAGAGATGCATATAACCGACCCGTGTTAAGTTTCCTATAATACAGGTAGTATGGAGGAAAAAAGAAATACCAGGAATCTCCAATGGAGGATTGAGTTACAGCTGTCATCCACAATATAGAATATTGCTGAAACTTGTAAATTACTGGTAAGTTATATATCTTCCTCTAACAAACCAAAAAAGACAGTGACTTGGTGGTTGCAACTGGCAAGTTTGATGGTTGAATCTGTTTACATTATTTATGAGAGATTCCTATAAGGAATTAAATGGAAAACGGACAAACAACAGCGTTAAGTTGGATAGGTTCCACATCTAACTGTTGGATACTGCTAGTTTCCTTTCCTGACACTGCTAGGATTCCTTTATCCACCTTGGTAGGTTTCCTTTCTCGACATTGTTAGGTTTCCCTTTTTGGTTAGAGCTTTAGATGTAATATAATCCTTGGGAACTTGGGAAAGAGCTCTTACTGTATATATATTTATGCTCTGAACAAGAAAGCACCAAGTGGTCTTAGAAGAAAGATGAAGAATAATGGTTTCCCTCCTCTTAAACGCTAAAGCGTCAAGCTTGCCTCCTCTTACTAAGCATAGAAGGAGTGGTAAGAAGCCTCATGCTCTAGCTGATAATGAGTTATTAGTTTGTGAGATATTGAGCAGACTCCCTGTTAAATCACTCATGAGGTTCAAGTCTGTATGCAAACATTGGCGTACTTTGATTCAGAAAGATTGGCGCTTATTGTGTAAGATATGTATATCTAAGCTGGAAGTTTGGATATGATCCATTGTTACCACTAAGGAGCACAAAGTGATTTGGATTTGGGTTAGACAACTAATTAACTGAGGCCAAATCTAACGAGTTCTGCATCGATTTACACTTCATGCGGTCACAGTCACATCGAGTTGGTGAGCGGAACTACTAACGCTGCAAGGAGGTGGTGATAGAGGAGGTGCCATTGTTCAGTGTCAAGAATGGAAAATACCAGATCTAGGCTACCAAGGTGGTGTAACATTTCTTCAAACGGTTTTTGTTTTGGACAATTGTGTTTGTATATATAATTAAACAACAACAGGAAGATGAGGGTGAGCTGATAGAAGTAATAGATGAACATGGTGATGTTGTAGAGTATTGTGTAAGATATGTATATCTAAGCTGGAAGTTTGGATATGATCCTACCACTAAGGAGCACAAAGTGATTTGGATTTGGGTTAGTCGAGAAAAGGAAGTTTGTCTTTGTGAGGTTCTGACCGTAAGGCACAATTCATGGAGAATCATCGATACTGTCCCCCAGTCCCGCCCTCTTGTCTTTCGACCGCCACATCAGTTTATGCGAACGGTTCCATATATTGGCTGCTTCATGGGTCTGAGGATGATGAGTTTGACCCTGATGATGTGGGTCCATTGATTGTTGAATTCAAAGTTGGTATTGAAAAGTTTAGAGTAATCTCCATCCCTAACTTTATCATCAATGACATTCGTCCTCCCTATAATTCTGGTAATGGTTTAATGGAAGTAGATGGTCGTCTAGTTCTGTTAGCTAGAAAGATACGGTGTAGTGACTATGATTTCAATAGTTGGATAAAGAACACGAGCACTTCTATGAGGATGTGTATACTGAACTATAACCATGATCGAGACAAGGGAATGACATATATGATGAGTGCTAATAGTGGTTCGTCTACCAGCAGTGATTACTGGTGGATAGAAGATTCTTTCTTAATGCCACAATTTGATTGGAAACCACAAGATTCTGATTGTGTCTTACCAATTCCAGGGACAGACCTATTCATTGTGAGATCTTCTGATGCTTGCTCCTTTTATTATTACAATTGGAAGCAAAAGAGTTACAGTGGCAAGTTTGGGTTCAATGGATTCAACTCGTTTATTGATGAGAAAGCCAGCTATGGACCATTTTTTTCCCGATGTTTTACCTTTCAAGAAAATCTTTTTCCTGTAAAATAGTTTATGGTACCTGGACCTTATTGTTTCTTACTAGGAAAGGCAGAGTGCGAGTAGGTGGAGATGACAATTGAAAGAACCGCCTTACAAACACCTTGATGTTACATACCTGAATTATGCTTTTGGGTATTTCTTTTGTTAGTATTTATAATTTATGTATGACGGAGGTCATATTTCTAAATGTATTCCAGTAAATTATATTTAAAGTTTCATTCTTACTATTTGAGTTCGTCTCCCTGAGAACGAATCAGTTGATGTCTTTTTGCATAGCAGTTGTTTTTGTTTCTAAATAGTAGTTGGGCATCGGTAGCTTCCATGTTTTATCTCAATAAGATCGATCTGTTTCTAACTGCACATATGTTATTGTTTCATTCGCATGTGTTTGTACATGGAACATGGGATAGAAGGATTCAATAGAACCAGTGAATAAACTTGAACCAGCAACTTAAATTGATATTAATCAATCTTCCATATGTAAGTGGGTGCTAGGGAACCCATAATTTCCCCCCACCCATGTGTTTCATTTCCAGTTCTGTCTATTTTTGAGCAATTAGAATTGTTGTTGGTGTGTACAGATCTCGTACACCGTTATGTTGTTGCAAATGTTTCATGTCATGATATGTCTGTTTTTTTACCAATTTTTGTGAGAATTGTTCTTTGGTGCATGCATTTGTACACCTACATGTTATTGTACTTGTTTCATGTCATGTTATGTCCTTTTTTACCAATTTTTGTGAGAATTGTTGTTGGTCTCAGACAGATTTGTACCCCTACATGTCCTGTAATGTGAGTGTGTTAGGGGTTTTATGGTTAATGACGTGTTATATGTGATTCATGGCATGTTATATGTGTTATGGAATTGTTTTATTTCGTTTTGTGTATGTTAATTAGTACACAAGCGGTCTATTAGAGTGATTCACGGCATGTTGTGTTTGTTTTAAAGATTTTTCCGTAGGAGTGTATAGGTTTTACACCATCATGGTGTTATAGTGATATTTGGCATGTTGTATGGGAATTATTGTTGCTCTTGTTATATTTATGTAGCAGTGTACTGGTTTGTACACCTGAATTTTTGTATGAGTATTATGTGTTATGCTTCTATTTTCTTATTCTCGTTTGTCTATTTTCGTAGATACAAACAAACCTTATAGATCAGGTTTTCATGCAATCAATGAGTTTGTGTACAAGAAGCTTGAGGAGGATCCTGAAGTAAGGAAAAAGGATCCTGAAAAAGTCTGGTTCACAGACTTTCAGTTAGAGAAGCAAAAGGAGAGCCCTTTTTGGCCTATATTAGATGTCTTTGTTCACAAGAAAGCTGAAAAGAAAGAGGAGGAAAAGTCAGAAAAGAAAAAGGAGAAGAAGAGAGATGTGTGGTTCAAGAATCCAGACTCAATCTTGAAGGTTATGAACCAGTTCCGCCATGATAATTCAGTGGAGAAATGTCTTCGTTTTCAATCGCCGAGGAGAAAAGTATGTAGAAGTAGAAAGTATGCGGAAGATTTGTTTTTAATTTCTGGATTACCTATGGTGGAATCAGAACTGTGGAAGGAGAATGTACCAAAACTAGAGGCTGAAAGCGTAGATACGGTTCACTAATAACCCAAATGAAATCTGAAGGATCAAACTAGATGTGGAGAATGAAATCTTGCGTATAATGAAAATAAAACCAAAGTTGGATATGGAGATTGAGAGAATCCGAGGACTTGGTAGTGTTATTTGGGATGTACCTGTGCATCATTTTTTTTTTACCACAAAGCAAATGGAAGTGGATTACCAAGAGACAATTTGCTCCCTACTTTGAATCATTAGATAGAATGAAAAAAACCAACTGGCAGTTCATATACATCAATATCTAATGGATAGCATTAGGAAACATATTGCAACACCACTTAGAGTTAATGGTTGTATGGTATACCCGTTGGTGAGTTTACATGTGTACATTGTTTTACACCGGTTTAAGTTGTACAAATTTACATGCTTTAGTTCACTGTTTGTTGGGTCCTAACATTTCTAACTCTTTGACCTGTTTGTCAATGCAGTATTGGTTTGCTGAACACAACAACAACATGACGCCAAGCAATGAACAAGGTTTCCCTAGGTTTCTATGGTGGGAAATAAGTGACATCAGCAATACAATAGAGAAAGACATTAATGAAGCTATGAAAAAGGTAACTCGATAACTTTCTTACGATAGTGATTTCTTCCTAGATGTGTACATTAGATATACACCTTGATAAGGTTTACAAAATGGTGACAAAATTTTATCATGTGTACAACAATATACACCTGTAACACAGGTGTAAAAAGATGTACACTTGTTATCCATATTGATAGGCATGTTTTCAGATGCAACCCGGATGGGTAAAAGCTTGGAGTGATGAACAACAACAGATTATGGAAGAGTACAGAAAGAATATGCAAGAAAATAGCAGAGATGCACTGAAAGAAAAGTTGTACAAAGCACTACAACAAAGAGATGAAGCGTTGGAAGAGCTTTCTGACTTGCAGGTTAAACATCAAAAGCTTGTTAGCTTCATTGAAGAAAAAAGCAAGAAAATTTATGCAGCTAATCCGAGGAATGTGGAAAATGATAAGGATGTTGTTGATTTAGTTGTTGACTCCTTGCAAGAAATCTTTTCATTTAACAAAGAATTAAAAACTGAGGATGAACGTGATGATGATGAGCAGGAGGAGGAGGAAGGTGAGAAAGGTGAGAAAAGTGGCAAAGGTGATGATGTGGATGACAATGATGATGATAGTGATAATGATGATGATGAGGAAGGTGACAAAGGTAAGAGAAGTGGTAAAGGTGGTGATGTGGATGACAGTGGTAAGGAGCAGGAGGAGGAGGGTGATGATGAGGAGGAGGATGGTGGTGGCAAAGGTGGTGATGAGGAGCAGGAGGAGGAGGAGGATGCTGGTGGCAAAGGTGGTGACGAGGAGCAGGAGGAGGAGGATGGTGGTGGCAAAGGTGGTGATATGCATGATGATGATGACGAAGGTGGCAAAGGTGGTGATATGCATGGTTATGATGACGAAGGTGGAAAAGGTGGTGATATGCATGGTGATGACAATGACAAAGAGGGTGGCAAAGGTGGTGATATGCATGGTGATGACAATGACAAAGAGGGTGGCAAATCTGAAAAGAATGAAGTTTCGTCACGAAACTTCGAAAAGCAAAGGTATAAAATCACTCTTATTAAATGTGGCAGTCATTTGTTTTTATGTGTGTAGATAGTTGTACACCAGTATGCTAAAACTCATACCTTTTCTATAAACTTGAATCTTTTAGCACTCCTCTGTCAAAGACAAATGAAGAGAAGGATGGCAAGGATGGAACAAGGCAAGGTGTTGAGTCCAAAGCGCTAAGAAGCCTAGGTATGAAATGATCTCAGCTCGCATTTCTTTTCATTTTCTGTATATGTGTACCAAGATGTACACCTTAGTGATTTCTTCTGTGTGTGTGTGTAGAAAGATGTACACTTTTGTAGAACCTAATAAAAAATGCATTTTTTCAGCATTTCTCTGCCAGAGACAGTTGCATATCAAGAAGACCAGGATGCCACTCAAACAACTGAAATTGATGAGGCTACGATAATCGCAGCTCAAGCCATATCTCAGCTGGACCCTAAAGGCATGTTCTAGGTTGAAGAAGATGTGCTTTTACTCACACAGGGAGAAGATCAACAGAATGATCCTTATGCATCAATTGAGGACCTTCTAGACAACTTGTCTGAAAGTGTTTTCATAAAGTTTGAAAAAGGTTGTTACAGAATGGAAGCATCTGACGTGAAGGAAAAGATGGCAACCGTGATCCACGAATGTCCAAGCTTTCAATATTTGAGCCAAGAAGATCCAAAAGAAGAGTTGTCGCAAAGATCATTATCCAATGATGATGTACGAGAAAGGATTGTTGCTGAAGCAGTGCAGTTCATCCAACAACATGGAGATGCATTTTTTAGCAGTCAAGAAGTAAAAGAGCAGAAGACACCACCAGCAAAGACAAGAGCTGGGAAGATGAAGGAAGCAGAGATGTGATAGGTGTCTAAAACACCTAATTTTATATTTAGTATTTATGCTTTCTTTGCTACTTTTCTTGTAAATTACGTATCTTATGATTGATTTTGAGTTCATCAGGTACGATGGAGTCATATGACGTGAAAGGAGAAGAAATGGGGGCTCATGGCATCAATTGGCAACATTGGATATTCGTGGCCTCGAATCTAGCAAGCACACAACTCTCTAAGGCATTAATAAAAAGAATTATGCAGGAACTAAACTATCAGTCTTGTAAGACTGACAGTTGAACTTTCAGTTGGTGGCCCATATCTATCAGTCGGGTGCCTAAATCCTGTCCGTACAACGTTATCCCTACATTAGGTCGAACAGACCTACTCTTCCTCATTTCATTCTTATTCAGCTGCTGTTGGTGAAGAAGGAGATATGCAGCTTCGAAATTCACTATTGGTGAGAAGAGAGATTTTGATACTGTCGAAGAATGGCTGTTGTTGATGTCGAATTGGTAAGAAGAAGCAGAAATCGAAACTAGGGTTTGAAGCATGGGTCTGTTAATTGAGAGAAACGGTGATTTGATGGGGATGAGGTCAAATTCAGGGATCGATAAGGAAGAATTGTTAATGGGTTTGTTGGTTGAATCAAGGAAGAGATGTAGAACTGAATTTAGGCTGCAACAGAGGACAGAGAAGGAGATTTGAAGAGTGTAATTCTGCTGGTAGTTGAGAATTGGATGGATGGAAGCTGAGGCAAAATGGGTTTTGGCTCGGGATTGAACTGAAATAAGAGAGTTGTTGCTGTGTTGTGCAGTAATGGAAATGAGTTGCAGTGTGGATTTAAATGAACATCGCAGTGGTTGAGTGAAGCCGGGTGATGCTTGTCTCAGCTTTGGCAGAAAAGGAGTTACTGCAGATGGGTTGGTCTGTACTGAATGAAGAGAAGGTTGAGGTGAAATGAAGACATAACTGGTGCTCATGCTGTTCACTGAAATGGGTGGAAGTGCCATGAACTAGAGGTTGCCGTGTGAAATTGTGATTGGCTATGATGTTATGTGTTTGTCAGAAACTGAGAAGGAATGGTTCGAGTTTCTGGCATCATTTGAGAACAAGAAGGTTTGATATTGAGCTCGAGTCGATGGAAACGGGACTGTGGTTTACAAAACTGAGACTGTGGTGGTGTTGCAACTGAATGAACTGTTTAGATGAATGTCTAGGGCAGGTACCTACAGGTGCAGGTTATGATTGCAGAAGATGAACTGAACTACCACCAGTCGAATGTTTGTGGAGTTGAAGCTAAGTGGATATGCAGAGCAAGGAATGGGTGTGTACATCGAGACATGGGGGTTGAACTAATGTTGCAGTTTCTGTGCTAAGGATAAGAGGATGCAGTGTAATTGTTGGTGGTGAAGTTCAGAAGTTGAAGGCTATTGCAGCTGCAGGATTATGGAACTCAAGGTGCAATCGCTGGTGTAATGGCAGAGATGAGTCTGGAGCTAATGGTTAATGGGTTATGAGGATTGTCTTTGTATTGAGATGCTCAGAATAATGATTGCAGATCCAATTTCTGGAGGTCGTTGTTGAGGCAATATGCAGTGGTTCGAGCCGAGAATTGGTAAGGATATGTCAAGCTTGTTTGTTGCTCATGTTTCTTATGGCTAATTACGGTTGTGATGAGTACCAAGGGTGATGAGTTGAATCGAGATTTGAAGTCTAATGTTTAGGAAAGCCATTCCGCAGAAGCTATATAAATCTCTACACGTTTCAAATAAGGATTTTCTTTATTATCTCTTCCTCTACTTGTTTTCTAGGGTTTAGAACCATGAAAGCTTTTCTTTTCCTTCTTGTGATGAACTCCTTTAACATGAGCTAGAGTTTTATTATTGGTTTAAGGTTTGAGTTGGATTTCACATAACATGATTCTTTGATTCAATATATTAGTTTTGTCTCATATTTATCGTTCATGATCTCTGCGAATATAGTTGCATGATTGATGTATTGCAACATGATTTGAGTATTTGTTTTGTCAAGTTGCAAATTGGTAGAACTTATATTCATATTTATAGCTAGTTTAGAGTTAATCATCGAGCGATAATCCTTGAACACAAGTAGCATAAATATGGTTATAGCTTATAGTGATATATCCTTGTAGTCATATGTGAACCATGACATTTGTTCGAATTGTATGCGCAATGTATTTCAATTGCATTGATTAGCCTAATTTCATGAATCTTAATGCTCCATGGGAATTGAACTTGATTAGCGCAAGGCGTTAGGTTATTCTTTTGGTAGAATTCATACTTGCATCGTTTTACATGTATGTGTGATGAAATTAGAAAATTATGGGATATTCTTTCGACTAGGTATCATAGGGATTTTGATAATAAGAGATTAAATATCAATTCTAGTTATTAAGACAAGAACATGTTAGTGAATGAAAACGAAATCCTTGACCAATACTTTCACATCTTGATTTGCGTGCTTGCTTTACTTTATTTGTTTTTAGTATAACTTAGTTTATTAAAAATCAGAAAATCCCCCCATTGTTTTATATAGGAAACTGAAACATATTGACAACCTAAGTCCTCTCGTAGGAACGATCCTTTCTTGCCCTTGCTTCATTATATATTTTGAGTAGTAAGAAAGTGTAATTTATTTTTTGACGCCTGACGACAACGATCAAATTTTCCACAAAATTTGATCGCTTATCGTAGAGGCGTCAAAAATAATTTCACTTTCTCACTACTCAAAATATATAATATAGCAAGGGCAAGAAAGGATCGTTCCCTGCCGAGAGGACTAAGGTTGTCAATATGTTAGGTTTCTATATAAAACAATGGGGGATTTTCTGATTTTTATATACTAAAATAAAATAAAAACAAAACAAAGAAATAAAGCAAGCAATTCAAATATGTGAAAGTATTGGTTAAGGATATTGTTTTCATTCACTAACATGTTCTTGTCTTAATAACTAGAATTGATATTTAATCTCTATTTTATCAATGGCCCTAGAATACCTTGATCGCAAGAATATCCCGCTAATTTCCTCTTGTCATCAACAGACACATTAAAAGATGCGAGTATGAGTTCTATCTAAGAGAACAACCTAATGTTTAAAAGAACTAATCAAGTTTAATTCCCTAGATGCATTAAGTTCTATGAAATCAGGCCAATCAAAGCAATCGAACGTGTAGAAACACTAATACGATTTAACAAAGGTTATGGTTCACATATGATCATAAGAATATATCACCACAAACTATAATCATATTTATGCTACTTGCAATCAGGAATTATCACTTTTGCGTATAATAACACTAATCTAGCAAAAGATATGCATGTGAGTTCTACCAATTTGCAACTTGACAAAACAAACATTCAATCATACATGGCGATATTTCTAGTGAATCATAATCGATAATATTGAGACAAAACTAATATATTAAACAAGAATTCATTTTATGTGAAATCAACTTTATCCATAACCAAAAGAAAACTAGGTACTCATATTCATGGAGTTCATAATAAGAATAAAGAGAAAACCTATCATGTTGTAAACCCTAGAACCAAAAGTAGAAAAGAGATCGATAGATCCCTCATAATCTGTGTGAGACCCTTTTTATATACTTGTATTTCTGCTAATTCCTTCAACTTGTCACGTTTAAAATCGACCGCATAATTGTCCTAACTCGGCCCACAACTCCAATCCATCCCATACTCATAGCTATAACAGGCCTCAAACAACATAAGCCCATTACTTGTTTAGCTTGTCAGTCTTGTGGAACTGACAAGCAACTCCACCACTTTTCCACCATTCACATTGCAGCTGAATTATAACCTGGAAATCAAACCCAACAGTAGATGCAACTCCAACGTTCCATTCCCAGTCTAAACAACACCACCAGTTCAGCTCCATCCTGCCTTCTTACCAAGTCACCACCAGCATCAATTAAACACCAACTGCTGCAATTTAATTCTAGCTTCAGCTCAGCTGTAGCTTTAACAATATACAAGCTTCCATTCAAGTTCAACTGCAGTCAGTCACAACCATTGCAAACACCGCCGCTTCATCGTGCAATTGGTTCGGCCTACCTTGCAGCCTTCCACCAAGCAAAACGAACCCATTCTATCACATCAGCATCTTGCGTCACTTCATTGAACTCTCAGCTGCAACGCATCTTCTAAAAAAGCTAAGACACATCTTGGCTCATCCTTGCTGCCTATATCGATCCTCATTGTTGCCTTCTAACTCCACCAAAGTGCCAATTCCTCAGTAGATGCTTGCAATAACCGAGAGCACAAGCCTTGACCATTCTCAAACCTGTAATTCATCTTCTCATTTCGCGGCTGCAACATCACGGCCTGTGTACCACCTTGCAGCATTCTTTCTTCTTCCTTGTGCACCACCAGTTCCCATATCAGTTCCATTGCCACTGCTAACAACACATTCCCCTTACATCGCATGTTCTTTTCCATTAACTCCATTTCAAACACCAGCCAATAAAGTTACTATTCCATTCCCTCGCAGCAACGTACTCTCACTCCATCTCGACTTCAAAACCAGCTACAGACTAACCTCCTTTGTAATGAACAAAAACAGCATGAGTCTCACTACTTTCCGGCCACCAACTTGAACTAAACACAGTTGCAGCAACACTTGGCTTCTCCCTGTAGTGCTCAGCTAATTCTCTGTCCATATTACTATAAACCCGAGTCTGTTAACTCCATCGATCACCATCCCTGTTAATCTCCAAACTCCGTTCATCATTCGCAGTGACTGCAGCTCCTTCTCGAGAGTCTCCATCTCCATTATTCAAACACGATCTTCGATAATGGCATCAACCAACAACTCCATTTATCACCACCATCGAGTTCATATCATCTCACCATCTACAGCCATTAATCACAGCAGCAAACCAACTGACCACCATACACAGCGAGTTCCACCATCACAGTTTAGGCAATTCTGCAAACACCTGCTGAGCACAATGAAGTGCTGTTGTTGTGCATCAAGAAATCTTTTTCTATAGCTTTCCAACTCCTGCTAGTTCAATTCAGCACAAACCCATTGATTTATAATTCATTTAAACACACTAATACTGTAGCAATTCCCTTCATATATTCCCATGAAAATGGTCATTAACAGCTTCACTTCTTCACAGTTCTACTACCTGAAATCTTTACCAAAATTTAATCCAATTCAAACCCACTTCGCCTGCACCTTGAGCTACAACCACCACTCATACTCGAGCCACTGATTAACGCAAACACTCAACAACCCATGTATTCAACAACTTCTCTCGACTATATTCATGCTCCAGAACTTGAATTGAACTCTACCCATAACCACCATGAGATAGTACCCTATTTGCTGCTCTTGGTTGGTTGAGAATGGAGTGTTGATCTCTGCTCTTTACTCTTCTCGATCTCAGCAGAACTGAGAAGAAATGTAGCCTCTCATAGCTCGAGCTGATGAAGAATACGATCTCTTCTCTGCTTGTAATGAGACCTAATTATCATTTTTTGAATTGCATATGTGCGACTCCCTTGAGTAAAATCCACTAAGGCCTTTGTAGTCTGATTTACTTCATGTTGGTTTCCAGGATTGTGAACTCCCAAGATAAATGTTAAGCCCATGTCACAAACTTTGCATAATTTTAGACTTCAGCATCGCAGCTTCCACTTGGCAGGTGACTCAGTTGATATGAGCTTTACGCGTGTATCCGATATACCCCATTTCGACGCCTTTTTCTTCTTTCACACCACATGACTCCAAAATGCCTATAAAACCCAAAAGCAACGTAATATACAAAAATACAAGAAAAATAGCTAAGAAAAGCATAAAAAATCGATATTCAAAACGTGTATTTTAGGTTCATATCAAGATGTTGAAGATAAAAGCAGATGGCAGGTTGTCCAAGACACCATCAAAGAGAGCTGCAAAGAAAAAACTTCCTCCTGATTTCACTGCCGAGGGTAAAAACAGACAAGTTAGGATGAAAGTGGATCAAAAAGGCAAGGGGATCCAAAAAGAGGGAGAAGAACCAGGTTATCCTGCACCAATAAAGAGAAAGGAAAATGAGTATCATCCTTATCGTCCACTGCCATATATTCGTAAATCACCACTACACAATGACATGGACCCAGACAGACAAAAGAAGGGTACAAAAATTCTTCGACTATGCAAGCATGGCGTAAGTTCACAAAAAAATACCTCGCACTATATGAATGATTGAATCTTATTGAAAAAAGGGTATGTGCACAACTATGTAAACCATGTTAACATTTTCTTTATGATTATAAAAGCTCGTAGCTTGGGAACTAACAACACTGAAGATCCAACGAGTAGGAACAAATTCGATTGTAGGAAAAGTACTTTGAACGAAGTTCAACAAGTATCTCGGATCAGCTTGTCTGCAGTTCTACGTCCATCGACGTTGTGATGTAATGGTCAGAGATATCATCCGTCATCCTAATGTTCAGAAAAGTACATGAGATGCGAAATAATGAGTCCTACTGCATGTGTAAGTTTCTCAAAAAACAAATCAAAAATGTCATATATAGATACTTTAATGATGTGTACATACTAGTACATTTGATTGACATGGCGTGTTCTATGCCTTTGTAGATTTATTTAGGAGTGGACATAGATATACACCAAGTGTACATATGATTGACACATGTTACGGTAAGTGTTTGCATGAATGCTTGATTGTTAGATTTTATATAGGTGTGTACATAGTTGTACACACAGCATCATACGTCATGGACACATGCTTCGTTAGTGTTTGCATGAATGCTTGATTGTTAGATTTTATAGGTTCGATTTAGGTGTACCTAATTCATTTTATTTTCCAACAAATTATTGATTGCCGGATTATGTGAAGAACAATATCATCGGCAGGTACTGAAGGCTTGTGGTTGATTTCATACGGGACATACCTGAAAATTTGGAATTTCTTCTAATCCCCATCAATCACTTCTGATAAAAATGTAATAGGACTTCACCGTAAGCTTTGAAGTTTGATTTCATACCAAGAGTGGAAGTGGTACAACTTTTTGCACTCAAATGAGGACTATAAAGATGATGCACAACAACTGCAAATGTGGTGCAATTGGAATTGACAAGAAGAGAGCGTTAAAGGGTGATGCACTTATAGATCAAGACGAAATAAACATCATGCATTCTGCAAAGGAATCAATCAAAGACTCCTCATTACAATTTGTTATTTTATGAAGCTTGAGGTATGAAGAAGAAGAGTATCGAAGAGATCAACATAGGGCGAAAAAAAATTTATCAGTAAATCGATAAAATTGGTGTAAATATCTTTGAAAAAAGTGAGTGTATGAAAAGGTGTGGGATATAACAATGGATGAAGAACAAGCGATTAGCGCTGAGAAGTATGGAAAAGAATAGTTGAAGAGGAAGAAGAGTCTTTCTAAGCGTTTTTATCTTTCGAACAACTTTTCAAATTCGGTTTTTATCACTTTGTTTATGACTTACCTCTTTTCAAATTTCAAGTATATGACTTATCACTCTTTGTAAAGACCTTGAATTAATATTTTTATTAGTTTAATATTGATGTTATTGATGTTATTACAAGTTTATGACTTATTGCATTCACCAGGTTTGAAAATTAAGGTGTACTTGATTATGCTGATTCTTGTGAGCAAAAAATGTTTAGAAGGTGTACATAATGGTACACATGTACTGACAGGTTGAACATAGCAAAAGTAATTGAAAAGGTAAAAAATAAAAATTGAAAACATAAAAATATTACTAAATTTTTTTTAGCATAGAAGGCCGAAAAACATAAGAATTGAACATAGCAAGTAATTACTAATTATCTGAGATCTTTGAAAAACATAGAATTCTCTATATAAAAATAGAGTTTTTTAATGGCTTAAGAATTGTTAGCTTTGGTTGATCTGGCCTCAATTAATTTATTTTTGGTAATTTCATAAAATTTTGGAAAAAATAATCTAAAGAAAATATCTTTTACCCTAAAATATTAGAAAAACAAAAAAATTTATAAGTTACCGGATATATATTCAAATGAAATATTACAAAATAAAAATTAAATTTATCAATAAAACACATAAACAAATAATAAAAATGAAATAATGTTTATGCTATTCATCGCAATTGAACTATTAAGATTAAAATGCTATGATCATCATGATATTAATCTAAGAATTAAATCGTCCATTAAAAAAAATGTCTAACGTCAATTACACTTCTTAAAATTAGACCGACCCACTCATTAGGTTGAAGTTCAACAACAATTCAATTGATTTTATTACAATTAAGATTGATATAAAAATAAAAAAGTTATTCATCGATTTAAATGATTAGTACACAGTGATGATCGATTTGTACTTAATCTTCCCTCAGGAAAACCGACAAATCTGCATCAAATGATCAAAATACAAAATCATTAAAAGAAAAAAAATCAATTCAGAAGAAGAAAAAAGAAAAAATCATGATGAGAACCAAAATAAAAAAATTCAATTTTGTTTTGAGTTTTTCATAGTAAGATTATTCATTACATTACAATAAAAATATAAAGTAAATAAATAAATTCTATTCTCAGACGTGGAATAATTGCTCGGCTATTTTCTGGTCAAATGTTCCCACAAATAAATGAAATTAATAAAAATCGGGTAAATAAAAAACTTTCCGTGAATAGTAAAACTTTAATTTGAACCGAAGTAAAATAATTTCGAAAATGAATAGAAAACCCAAATTATATATTTTGACATATTTTTTTATTTAATTAATTTCAAACATTTATCATGAACAAAGGATGAGGAAGAAAACATCTTTACAATTTTTCAGTGAATATAAGACATAAATTCCAAAATTAGTAATCTCTTCAACATAAAACGCTGAGCAAAGCCAAGCCTCATTCTTTTGGTGTGGCATTTTTTTTGATTAATGATACTACGATTGACTATTAACTTTGATATGTGGTTTCCACATTTATTTTGCGGGATATGATGAAAGTGTGTGTATTGACTAAACGTGCTTCTTCCTTGAAAAAATGGTCGGGTGATTTTTATTTTTTGCTTCTTAATTTTTGTCCATGCAATATAATTATGAAATATCTCACGTGACAAAAAACTACATTAGCTCTTTTGTTCCATAATTCTTCTTGTTTCGTATATTGATTTATTTAGAATATAAGAGATCGTGCATCTTTTATCTAGTGGTTATCCCCATTGAATCTGGGTAAGTGTTTATCTTTTTTTATTTGAGAATTTTCTAAATAAGATGAGTATATAATAGTGGTTATTTACTTTTTAAGCCCTGATTTTTCTGATTAGGATGGTAGAAGCTTCTCGATTGTTGCATAGATATTAGAAGTAAGAGAATTCATCCTCAAATAAGTGTAAAATGTGACCATTCCGCTGTCGTGACAAGAAGAAAACTGATGCTTCTACCATGTATGTTATAAACTTGAGTAGTTTTTTTTCTAAAACGCCTAAATATGATTGTTGGCTTTGGTGAAAGACTGATATAACTTTTAGGTTTGTTTTATGATCTGTGTTTATTTGATATTAACCTCCATCAAGTAGGACCCATGATACAAAGGTGTGGTATTTTCTTAAACTATAAAGTCTTAACATTCATCGAGTGAAATGAATTTCTTTTCACTGGTTTGAACTGGGAAAGAAATGGATTACAACATGAATAGTAAGTAACATGTAGATCTAAATCGAATGGTGTTTTCTTTGCAAAGAAATCACAAATAATTAAAAATAGCAAATCGTTAGCACAAAGACGTCGCATTATTTGAAACAAAATAGTATGAATGGAACAAGCTAATGTAAAAACGAATAAACTCTTTTTTTTTCAAGCAACAACAATACATTAGATGGATTTTCATAGTCTCTTCCATATAACAATAAGTAAGAAAATAAACTATTCCTGCACTTTAGAAATGTTGTATATTTTCTATAGAAAACTCGTTAGTAGCGAACTTATCATGACTATTCAAATATGGATGAGCCATAGAAAATTATAAAAATTACATACCTTTATATGTTTGGGTGTTCAATTTGTATTCTTTCCCAAATAACGCTTTTCTTTGTGGAATTTCGTATAAGTTGCACTCTTTATAAATAACTCGAGCAAAGCCAATACTTCATTCTTTTTACGTTTCTTTTTCTTCGCTAGGTTTTGCATTTTTCTTCTCCGGATTTTGTTGTCTATTTTTTTGAATTGATGCTGTCTGCTTGTACAGCTTGTTGTCTGTTGATGTACTCTCTCCCTGTTTGTTTGTAGTTGCAGTTGTTGATGGCACCCTCCTTGATATATGGTAGAGTTAATAGATGGTTTTAACCCTTAAATCCACTTTTACTTGTGGTGTAGGAACCGCTAAATCAAAAATCATAGGGCGCTGTGATGGTTAATCCTTTGCTTTGTAGAATTTTTACCCTCTCATTCTACTCTCTTTTTTCTATATTGTTTTGTTTGTTTTATTTCCTTTATTAAGCTTTATCCGTCTTTGAGGTTTCGTTGCTTGGAGTGTGATCTCATGAGTTGGAAGCTTATGTGAATTTTTATCATAGCGTGAACTTGGAATTATGATAATACATTCTAAAATCCAGGCAGTGGTGATATTTGTTATCTCACCAAGAAATGACCCCAGGAAAATACTACAACTTAATGCTTGAACGCCTGTGTATGTATATGTTTATATTTGTTACAGAGATCGACTAGATTAGTGTGTTTTTTTGTTTTATGATGCAAAGAGTCTCGATGATCAGTTTGTTTTTGCACCACGCAAGCATATTTGCAAGATCGAGCTTTATTTTTCTTTTATGAGATAGGATGCAAGATTAGGTTAATGTATGCAAATATCTGCTTACATCGAACCAAGTTAGAAGTTGTAATGTTTAACCAAACTTCTACACTTTGGTATGTAGTTTGGATTTTCTAATTAATACAGACTTTGACAGTTTTTGTGTTTACTACTTATGTTCTTTGACTCAGATGGGAAAGATGAACTTATTACAAGACTATGTGGAGTCAAAATTCATAATAATGTAGATCAAACCGATTATCACAGGCTATGTAGGAACCAAAATAATACTCCACGTCACAGCTTTGTATTTTCTAAATGGAAAATGGTGATATATTGTGAATTTACTTAGAAAGGCTTCTTCCAGATAAATTATATCGCCAACAAAAAACACTTTCCCGATGGCACAGTAATCATTCGAAATAAATTGCATTGATCGAGAAAAATACTCGATAAAGAAAAGGATTTCGAGGTAAGGTATGCATAAAAATTGTTGTTCAGCTCATGGACCTTACGGAATTAACAAACCAGCACCAAAAATATAATGAGAGACAAAAATTGCTCAACACACTTATCCAAAGGAGTTCAAAATCTCACACCGTCGTGGATGTGAATGGTTATCCTCGTTTATCGAGGCAAAGCAATATGGCATTATACTCATACTGATACGGTAGTTAGATGATTTATCTAACCTGGTTCATTTCTCATAATAAGATGGACTTGATTACTCCATTGATGCACAACGTATGTTGAGGCTTGCAATGGGATAAGATTTTGCTTGAGTGATTTCGTACATAGACTCGCATGGAAAGAAATATGATGGCATGAAGAATTTGTTAAATTCTTTCTCATTCAATCTTGTGTATGCATATTTACATGATAAGGTTTTGCTAGGGCAGAAGTGGTGGATGGTATGATATACACGAGTATCTTAATAATGTGAGATGCCATTGGAATTCCAACGTTATGATTGATTTGAT